>JAFVLL020010002.1:0-27566 GCA_021397915.2 Tor tambroides | reverse complement strand
TTTGAGATGATAGTATGCTGATTTAGTTACTGCTTTGACATGACTACTAAAACTAAGGTCTGTCTCCAGAATCACACCAAGATTTTTGACTTGATACTAGTAAAAGTATAGTTGTTTAGCACTAATATTAGTGCTTCAAAATACTCAGCATGAAGTTGTACAGACATGGACAGGTTTTCTGTGAGATTAAACTTTATCTGCTTATTCTAATAAAAGAACCCAGTATTGTTTCCAAAGCAACTCAACTATGATAACGCTCGGCTAACCAATGCCAGATGATTCCGGAACCTCCTGCCAACAGCCACATGACACATTCAGTGGTCATTAGCCAGAGACTGCTGAGATGCCTGCCTGCATCAGTATTCACCAGACACATACTACTAACTCAAGCTAGCCGTGCAAAAACGTTTTCCTCCAAAACTGCATTTTTTTTTTTTTTCTGTAGAGCACATTCTGGAACCAAAACCTCACACCTCAAATGTGTGATATGATGGAGAGATATACAGAGAAAAGGAGTGGCACTATGAGACAGCGAGAAATGAGAAGGACAGACTTCCTGCCATGAATTCTGCCATCACTGAACCATAAGGAGCTCAGGATGCTGTTAAGACTGACCACTGAGAACAAACTGTAGTCATTGCGGTGTATTTTAAGACAAACTCGGCACGTCATCACACTCCAAAATGAAAATCTGTTTCATCAGTGAATGACTAACAAAATGGAGCGCACCTGTACACAAAGATAAATGGTCTGTTTTATCATTTATTCTGTGTTGGGGAATCAACAATAGATCAGTGGTATAACAGCAGAATCTTTATAATACTAAAAAAAAAAATAAAATACATATTAGGAAATAAAATATATAATTTCTCATAAAATTTGTGTAATGAAACTCCTATTGTCTGACAATGTTGAATTTCTTTGAACCACAATTTAGCCATTCTCTCTTCCTGTCATTCCAATTCAGCATCCTGTAGGCTATAGTCAATTCAGTTCAAACCCACACTCATAAATTCCAAACGAGCCAATTCTTCAATTCTTAGTATAAATATCGTTATATAGCAGTATTACTAAAGTCTGAAGTGCACCTTGGGCGATTCTGATTCTGAAGTCAGTTAGCATGAAATTGTATGGGCCTATAAACCACCTTTTTTGCCTAAGGATGTGACTGCATTATGAAGCATAAACGTAAAGCCCTAATGATATCCATTGCATTATATGCGACGTAATCTGATTCTGCATTTTCTTGCATTTTGTACCCAGAGGTGTTGCTTATTCAGTCTCCAGCTGGTTTTATTGTTTTTGACCCTCCCTGCCAATCCACTGCAACAAAATGAGGTTGAAAATATAAATAAACAGCTGAATAATGCACAATATGAACATTATCTGCATCTGTTGATTCCATCTGAAGGCACGAATGGCAACAACCCTGGCAAGACCGACACGTTATTGATGACATGATATGATTTCATAATAGTGCTGCAGTTAGGAGATCATCACCGCCTGCACTCCCTCGAAATGGTGTTGCATGGAAAAAGATAAGACAAACAAACACAATCCCTTCCCAACAGACCCTGAGGGGAACATTAGGGCTATGAGGCATAGCCATGTACAAGTTACCGATGCACTGGGTTCAGTTTATCCACATTGTCCTGTAGCTTCAGCCTTAAAGTCGATGTAGAAACCTGGAATTTTGTGTGTTGCTATGTTGTTGTGCAGCAAAGCGCATCTAGATTGAGCAAATGGACTGTAGCGTTTGGGTCGCTACGGTGTATTACACTCACTTGCAGCTCTAAAAGGTTAAATACTCAACCAACCACCTTCTTAACCTCGTGTTTGAGTTTTGCACCTTACACCATCTGGTAAATGTGACTCCTGTAAACTTTTATTAAATGTATTTCCGAATGAATTGCTGTAATCTTAATAGTATACCATGCTACGTTGACATTAATAATACATCGCAATAATAATACAACCTGGCACATGCACTGTGACTGACTGAACCCACCTTGGATCCCTGAAGTCATTACAGTAAGTGAAGTTAAGTCATTTTGGCAGCGATTCACACATAGATACCCATTCCACAACCTCAAAGCTTATTCAGCTTCAGCAGAAGTGGCAAAATTTCTGCCAGATACTTTCCTTTAGCCTGCTGAGCTGAGTGAAACTATTCAGACTTGGCAAGTCTAGTGTAGTCAGTGTAGTGAAGCATTAATGTTGTATAGTCTGCATCAATTCTAATATCAATCAATCAATCAATCAATCAATCAAGAAAGAAAGAAAGACCATAAGTCTATTTGCACTGTGCTGTTTTCATGACATTTAAGCATGTTTAACCCCAAATTCTCATTATTGTAATACAGAACAAGTAATATGTAATTTTGATTAAAGCAGTTTGTACACATTTTTAATTAATTCTGTTTTAGATAGAGAAAAAAGAAAAAAAAAAAACTTTTGAATATTTTAATTATTGAATTATGAAAATTGTTATTGTCATGAAAATATTATTATTATTATTATTATTATTATTATTATTATTATTATTATTATTGGGCTGAAATAAAAAGAAAGAAAGAAAGAAAGAAAGAAACCAAAGTCAAAATGCCAAAATACTAACACATCAGTTCTGCAATCAGAAGTCAGATATGTAAAAAAGATTTTACATATATATAAATATATATATATATATATATATATATATTATTGGTTATTGTGTGACCAATCAATCTGTATGTATAAGTCATTGCTGATAATGGCGCTTTGTAATTCTGGAGGCTGGGGGCTTGGTCCTGGATGCCAGATCACTGGCTGAGAAGAGAACATGCTCTGACCCCCAGGGGGTGAAGCTGCCATCTGTGTAGCCGTCATTAAACTAATGAACCATGCTCCACAAACAAGAGAGATAACAGAGAAATGCTAAGCAGAAGATAAGTAACGTTAGCTTCTCTTTTTTTAGCTTGTGGTGATTAACAATCCGTTTGTTCACCCCTCGTGTGTAACCGTCAAACAGTTTGTACTTAGACGTTCAATTTGTCAACGATCGCAGCACTCTGTTTTTGGCTCCAGCTTGTTTGTACTACCACTAAGTAGCATCAGTTACAAGATAACATTGGGATTCTGCCTGAAGTGGTCGTATTAATGGCTTACATGAGTACATGATTAGGTGGGGCAAGATACTCTTGGCCCCTTGGGGTCGGCAAGGTCCCTTTGATTTGGCTTTTGCCACCACGTCTGGCAATCCGAAGAGCGAGCACTCTGAGCCGCTACATGCATTTGATCTAGCAAGAGGACGGCCAATAAATTTCACAAGGGCTGGATATTGGACTCTTGATGTGGTGAATAAGTAGGGCCTCATCTGAATGTAAATGTGCCTCTGAAATGCCATTTCATGGAACTGGGGGACCTGTGTAGGATTGATGTGGAATTCCAGCACTGCCAGTAATATTGAGGAAAATAAATGAAAAAAATGGCTAGGATAACGTCAACGGGTGTAATAAACTAACCTCCTCCAACCTGGTGATTACAGTCATCTGAGAATATATATATATATATATATCATACAGGTTCTTGTGGATGAGGCTAGCTTTCACAAATTGACATGATATTGTGGCAAAATACTTTGAGGCACAACCTTTGATGTCAACAACATTAGTTAGAAGAAGTGTTTGTGTAAATCCCGATACACACTGCACGATTTTCGGCTGTTCCAGATGAAAGACTGGCATCATGAAACAATCGTGGCAATTTTTGTGATCATAGCTCCTAATCGGTAGTCCTGTGTCGTACCGTGAGAGAGGTTCAAAGATGGCTGTTGTCATGGTCTTATGACCAAAGATAGTCTGCAAAAATTTTCTGACAGTGTCAGAAATTCAGCATGATCATCGCACAGTGTGTCTGTTGCTACGATCTACGTTTACTGACCAGCCAATAAAAATGCAACATGAAATCAACACAAAGTGGTGCCAAAACATAACTGCTTATCTCAAGCTCTTATCCCTTTCTCTTTCGCCGCTCCAACTTTTTCTCAGCACACATAAAATCTACAACTGCTGAAGTGTGATTCATCATGCTCCTTTTGTTTACCACTAGCACATGCTGATGACGTTTTATTCTTCTATAGAGACATTGCAGCATACGAGTCAATACGTGTCATCATTGTACAGTCTACATGCATGTCGTACCCAAGTTTATTAGATCCATGTCACACAGTGTGCTTTTCAATGATCTTATAGGATTGCTAAAATCAAGCAGTGTGTAGAAGGCTTACATCAGGTCTAGGCAACTTTGGTCCTGGAGGGTCACTGTCCTGCAGAGTTTAGCTCCAACCCTAATCAAACACACCTGAAAAAGCTAATCAATGTCTTTAAGATCACTAGAAAGCTACAGGCAGGTGTGTTTGATTAAGGTTGGAGCTAAAATCTGCAGGATAGTTGCCTTCCAGGACCGAAGTTGCCCAGCCTTGGTGTAAGTTGATTAACCTAGTAGTTTTTCTATCCCAGTGGTATCCAATTCTGCTCCTGGAGGGCCACTTTTCTGAGTTTATCTTCAACACACCAGCCTGGAAATCTAGTGATCCTGAAGACCTTGATTAGCTGGTTCAGTAGAGTTTAATTGGAGATGGAGCTAAACTCTGCAAGAAAGTGGACCTTCAGTAGCACAGGATTGAACAACACTGTGCTACCCTAAAAATACACCAATCTCCTGTTCCCGGAGATTTACCTACCTGCTAGGTTCATCTCTAACCCTAATCAAACAAACCTGAACCAGCTGATTAAAATCTTCAGGAACACTTGGTAGTTACAAAAAGGTTTGTTGGAGCACAGTTGGAGCTGAGCAGGAGAGTAGATCTTAAGTACAGGACTGTGCACCCGTGCTACGCATGATTATATTGTGTGCAGCATTAATTATTAACATTTAGCTTTGTTTCAGCCCTGCTGTCCTTAACTGTATAGGTCACAACCCACCAGTTGAGAACTACTTAAAAAAAAAAAAAAAAAAAAAACACTGAGCGTTTTCTCTACTTCTGCCTGTTCAGATGTGTTGCGACCAAGCAGTGAATCTTGTGCATGGATCTTAGTGGGGATATTTAGCACTAAATAAGGCTATGCCAGGGGATGTAAAATCTTGCTCCTATTGGGCTAGTTTCCTGTAGTGTTTAACTCTAAAAACCTGTTGTAATGTTTCTAGTGTTCCTGAAGACCTTGATTAGCTGGTTTAGGTGTGTTTAATTAAGGCTAAATCTAAGCTTTTAGGCATTGCTACACAGCTGCTAAAGCAAGGGTATCCAATTCTGTTTTTCTTCTGAGTTTAACTCCAACCAGCTCCAGCACACTTGACTGGAAGTTCCTAGATTTGTAAGTTGCTTTGGATAAAAGCATCTGCTATGCTTCATGCGCACTTGTGGTCTTGTGGACTTACAATGGCCACCGCATTTCCGCAAAGTCCACGAGACCGTAGGGTGCTCCAAATATCACAAAGGTTTAGGGTGCCATGGAGAGTAGTTTTCAGATTTATCCATTCTGGGATCTGGTTTCAAAAAATAGCGGTTTCAGGCTCCCAAAATGCCGGATCCATCTGGACGAAACGGCGATATGATACAATTTTTTTTTTACATATACAGCTAAACGCGTCTCTGTGTGGACAGGACCAAAGTCTGGAAATCTTGATTAGCTGGTTCAGGTGTGTTTAATTAGCTAAACTGTGCAGTGGCCCCATACCAAGTTGTTAGTAACACATTGCTACACTTCCTTGCATGCTCTAAATAATTTCTTATTGGTCCAAGAAAGTCTCTGTGATATGTTGGCCTCTAGGTTTCCTCATTTCCCCCCTTCAGTGTAAGTCAATGGGAATTCTTCCACCTATATTTTTGTCCACAGCCTTCCTGTAGAGCAGGGGTGTCCAATCCTGCAGCGTTTAGCTCCAACTCCAATTAAACACACCTGAACCAGCTAATCAAGCTCTGCAATCTCACTAGAAACTTCCATGAAGGGTGTTTGGAGCAGGTTGATGCTAAACTCTGCAGGACATTGGCCCTCCAAGAGCAGGATTAGACTCCCCTGCTGTAGAGTTTCAGAAGAGTAGTCAAACGGCACTCAGATCTGTCAAGATACAAAAATCTTCTGTCAGCATGCAGAGATCTCAATATTAACACAAACATGTCTCATCAAATTTCCGAATGATCTGAGCTATATAATCTGTTGTTTTTATACCTCAAATCCTTACTCTATATCAACTGACTCCAATGGATGTGTGTCTATCTTGATGTCTTTTAATTTTAGGAGAAATGTCTGAAACAAAGTCTCCTGACATATGAAAGAGCAACTTTTATAAACAATGAAATATCCCTCTGGCACTGTCTGAACCATTGCAACAACAAAATAATGTTTCTCATGAGATAGGATTAAAACAAACAAGCTGACCACTGTTATTTTTTACTTTTACAGTACAATCACTTCTAATAAAGACACCACTGTTGTCCTTCTGAACAAATCTATAGTTTTAAAATCAATAGATATAATTTATATATGAAGGCATATACTGTACGTTGATAGAGATGTATATTATTACATATGTTTGGCGTTACCTCCCACCTTGACACATAAGCATCGACACACACATCCATTAGTTATAAATGATCTAAAAGCTGCAAATTCTACTTAATCTTCATACCAGTATCTGTTTGGATTGCACATATAACCTCTCTTTGTTTTCCTCCGCTACCACCAGTATTTGTTTCCCCTCCTCGGTTTCTCCTTCCTTGCATAAGAAGAGCTGCGTGTTTTCAGAGCTCAACTCCCTTCGGCAGAATTTCAATGGCCTTCTCCACTGCTATGTTTCCTGCTTAGGGATCACTGCACAAGCGCTGCTGCATCTACCCAACAACACACTTCAAAAGTAAAATCTCCTAACGTTCGCATTCTCACTGTGATGCTGTTGGTTAATCCTGCCCTACGCGCTGGAAAATCTGCAAAGATAAAATAAGACCATCGATTGGGTTCCCTTGTAAACAGCTGCACTGAAAGGCCTTGTGATATGTACTGTATAGAGTGTTCTTATTTCTAGCTCATTATCGCGCCACAGCAGAACTTTTAGAATGTGAACATCAGCTGATAATGATATCCAGCATGGCTGGAGAGATCAGGAGATTTCTGCCCTTGTACACAGACACAATTAGTCAGTGTTGCTGATAAAACAGACGAGGCATAACCCAGGCTGTTGTTACGATGTGCAAGCTCATGAAATCTGGGTTAATTAGCGGGGCTTACTAAGAAAAGCATCACTGCTGCTCATACTTAGGGTTAGGAATGTGGACAAACAACGAACCATAATGATAGTGATGCCTGCCTGAGCTAGAAGCACAGCCTAGTTAATGTAAACAACATTTTGACTGGTTCGGTATCTTCAGAAAGTTTTGGAGCAGCTGTCTCAGGCGCTTATTTAGTTTTCACAGCTCCACAGCTTCTTTGGAATTGGTGTGACTTCACCTCCCATGACATCTTTCAAAAGGTAAAATCCTCAACACTTACAAGTGTATTTCTCGGATAAAACAAGTAATCTTTCTTTTTTTGGCAGCAGGAGAACCTCGCAAGCTGCCGCCGCACTAATTTTAAAACCTGACAGTGTTTCTCGACAATGATGGCTGACAGGAAACACATCCACAACACAAATCCTCTAGTACTCCTCTTTTTGGTTTTGCTTCAGAACTTCGTCTTAATGAAAGGCAGTTGAAACCTTCATTCCTGTAATTTGTCAGAAAAAGAGATGATTCAATTAAAGGCCAAATACAAGATCCGCTTTGTAGGGAAATATGTCAGACGCCAAGAGGTAGAACCACATTGAGAAAACTGGAGCGCTGTGACAGCTTCTTTCTGAGCTCACCTCATTTGAGAACTTCAAGGTTACGCAGATGTCCCAGACTCCAACGCTTGTGTTCCTTCAAGTCTCAGAGCTGTAATGAGCTCATTACACACTCTCTGAAAATGTCATGGACCCAGGCTACAAGCACAGCTTTTCCTTCTAGAATAGCATGTGGTTAAAGGCCCTTTGCTGTTGTGCATGTGAGCCAAAACGCCATTGTGCGAATAACGGACTGACCCAGAATTTCAAACGCGGTTCAAATGTCACATTTTACATTACGGTACAATCTGTAAAAAGTCATTTGGTACCGTGTCTTTCAAAAGGTCAACTGTATGAAACAGCCATGTTCTGTAAGATAAGGCTGTGTGAAGCATTCAGTATAACATTGCTACATGACAGCTGCTAACATTTAAAGGAGTTAAACAAACCAAGAAAGTGGTTGATAATTCGTAAAAGCACACTTGACCCCAAAAATAGCAATTCTATCATTCTTTGCTCACCCGCTCAAGTAGTTCAAACTTTTTTATACATACAGTGACAGTCCAATGCAAGGTTAACTTTAACTACACAAAAAAACAAAAAACAAAACTGTAAATAAATGAATGAATGAAAATATAATTTTATTTCAGGTAATTACCAAAAAGCAACATTTCTCATATTCATTTAGTTTAACTTGATGTACTAAATTAACTAAAACTGAAATAAAAATGAGGGGGAAAAAAACCCCTACATTATTTATATATATATATATATATATATATATAAAAAGACTAATAAAAAAAGTCAAAAACACACAACATTTTCAAATTTGAAATAAAATAAAAATAGAAAACAAAAACATAATAAATCCAAAATATAAATTCCAAAATAGTAAAAATATAAAAATAATAATAATAATAATAATAATAATAATAATAATAATAATAATAATAATAATACTGTAATTG
Organism: Tor tambroides; assembly: GCA_021397915.2. Lineage (NCBI taxonomy): Eukaryota > Metazoa > Chordata > Actinopteri > Cypriniformes > Cyprinidae > Tor > Tor tambroides. Next base: position 18,762 of record JAFVLL020010002.1, on the reverse strand, counting down.
CAGTGAAAATAACACTGCTCCAATGTTTTTTGTTGTTGTGTGGACAAAAGCACTGTTTTTCTTTTGTTTCATAGAGGTTTGAAGGGTGAGAAAATTATGAAAGATTTTTATTTAGAGAAGAAATATTACTTTAAAAATTTGTGTTAGGGTTTGTGCAAAACCTTTAGCCCTAAGTATTAAACTTCTGCCAAAAAAAGCACCAAAAAGCCCAAGTGACTCAATGTATGTTTATATTTTGTCAATTTATTTCAGTCTTAAGTGTATTATGCGGTTTTGTAATGTAAAAAAAAAAAAAAGTAATAATAAATTTATAATGTCCAGCATTCAAAATCTAACCAACACCAATAAAAGTGGTAATATTTGCATGCTCAATGGCATTTGCTTTGGCATTAAATCTGTTTACCTACTGTATTTACATCTTTATTTGTGAACTTCATTGCATATTTTTAACATCTATATGGAAGAGCATGGCACTAGCAATAACAAGGTCATTGGTTTGATTTACAGAGAATGGAGACTTCTACAATTGATGTATACCTTGAATGTGAAGTCGCTTTTGATCTTTCAAACACAAAAATGCAAATGTTATTGACAGAAAACCAGACGCCTCGAGTGCCAGGAGAACAGCAAAGTGGTTATTGTGGCATGTAAATAATGAATAACTAAAGCTAACAGTAAAACTTTAATTATTTTGCTGTCTTGCCAGTTTAAATATGTTGTTGAAATTTATGTTTGCATCAGTACTGCTTTCATTGAGTTTTACAGTAATCCCTTGATTCTGTACATACACCCTTCAGCTTAGCACACTTGAAACATTAACTCACCACCTTAAGGACCAAATTATGTAAAGCTTTATTACACGAAAATTACAGGTTTTGTTGCGAAACTCCGTCTCGACCTCAGGGAATTAAACGTACTGACGCAAAAACGTCGCAATTAACTGTGCAGTTTGATTAAAAATTCTAGGGACTGATGAGTAATTGCAAAGTATTTTGGGAAATCTTTGAAGCTGTTGATCACTCCCCGCTGTCAGGAAAGAGTTGCACGCATCCTGGCAGCAAACGACATGGATAAAGATTGTGGCTACAGGTCACACCCCACATTATGTCTCTATTTGTACTAATTAAAGATTTGTCCATCACTATACGCAGATGGAAACTGGCTTCTCCAGTAATTGAGGTGTAATTGCTACGTATTCACTCAGTAATGCATCCATTGATTCGAGTGTAATTAGGTTAATGCTTGATGCCGGGTCAAGAGTTAGAGGTGAAGTTGGTGAATTTGTGCTGGGAAGTATGGAAATTGTCAGTCTTGGAAATAAGGGTTGTTACATTTCTGGTTAAGAAGCTCAGTGTTTTATTTTTTTTCCCTTGTATCTTTAGGAAAAAGAGTATTTATGTCAGTGGGGTAAGAAAAGTAAATGAATCATTCATTTATATTCTCTGAAAACAAGTCTTATTATCTTGATTTTGATTTTTAAGCAGAGATTCTAGAGTGTTTTAAGAATTTCTAGATTTTTTTTTTTTACTGGAAAATGACACCAAAAATATTAATAAAATGTTAACTTTGACACAGTACAGCAATTCCCCAGAGCCATTTACATATACGATCATGGAGACCTTGAAAAAAGTCATATCACACCATATGAAAGACAAAGAGATGAACTGCAGCACATTTCAGCATTAGTATTTGATATAAGAGAATAAAGCTGTGATTTTTTTTTTTTTTTTTTTTTTTAGGCTAAGGGTGTAGAGAGACACAAAGGAGTTGGTGTGACTGACATCAGAACCGAGAACGATCAGACTTCATTTCGCTTCAGGCGGAGGACGGATGAACCTGCTCGACTTAGGGTACATCTCAGGGCTTTGTTTGAAATTGAGGTTAGCTGCACACACAATTGCATCTTGTTGGGACTGTAGTTCCGCTACAGCTCTCTATCAAAGAATAACTGAAGCACATGGAAGTGTTTGCCTCATAAACAATTAAATACAATTATTAGTACCTACACTGGTCGGCTAACAATTAGCTTGTATTCACCAAACTGACAACATGTAAGCATGTTGATAAGCTAACAACACATTAGCATGCTATTAAACTAGCAGCATGTTAGCACACTGATAAGCTACCAACATGGCATTACATAAGCTGTTAACATATCAGCACATTGCTTAGTTAACAAATGTCTACGCTAACACATTAGCACATTGATAAACTAATAATATGTTTGTTTCTTGCCAAGCTAGAAACATGTTAACACATCTGTAAGATAAATGTATTATTTTTGCTTAGTTAACAAGAAGTTATCATGCTGCCAGGCTAACAACACATTAGCATGTTGTTAAGATATCAACATGTTAGCAAACTGTCAAGTTAACAAAATGTCAACACATGTAAGCTACAACAATGTGTTTACATCAGGTGTAGTTATTTAGGTTTATTAATTCTTTAATTAATTATTTTGTTTTGTTTAGGCTACTTGCTTGATATGTTTCAGACTTGAATACTTGATTTTGTAATAACAAACACCCGACTTAGAGATACAGGTTTTTCAGGTGCACTTGAAGACATCATTAATATGTTGCGAAGCTAACAACATGCCAGCATGTTGCTAAGCTAACAACATATTAGCACCAGCGCTCGGAAGTGGTTTAAGGAATGAAAACAAACACTGAAAACAAACTAAATTTGAACAGGAACAAAACCAGAAATAGAAACAAAATCAAGTTTAGTAGCAACAGCAAAATTTTAACATTTTGCCAAGCTAAAAACATGTTAGCACATTGTTAAGATAACAGCATAGCAGCAAGCTAACAAGTTGTAAGCTTAGGAGCATGCTGGCATGCTGTTAGCATATCAATGTAGCAACTTGCTAAAATTTTGTTAGCTTAATGTGCTAACAAGTTTTAGCTTAAAAATGTGCTAACCGGGGCTTAAAAATGAAAAACTAATAAACTTAGTTTTCTTTCTAGTTATGTACCTATCAATTTTGTTTGTTTGCAGTTTTTGTTTTCATTCCTTAAACCACTTCAGAGCCCTGGTGCTAAGATGTTGTTAGCTTAGCAACATGCTGACGTGTTGTTATTAGCAATGTGCTAACATTTTGTTTGCTTAGCAGCATGCTAACAAGTTATTATCTTATCAGCGAGTTAACAAGTTGTTAGCTTAGCATGTTGACAAGATAATAACTTGTTAGCATGCTGTTAAGCTAACAACATGTCAGCACATTGCTAAGCTAACACATCAGCACGTTAAACAAGCATGTTAACGTTGCTAACAACTTGCATGACATTTCTAAATGGTTTAATGTTAGTTTCTGAGGGGATTCAAATAAAACAATGTGTTAAATGTAACAATGTAATTAAAAATACATTAAAAATTAGTGTGTCATTTCGAAATGAAATGTCTTGGTCTGTTTGTCTGTTCCTCATCTTTTGAATGGTGTACGTTATCCAGAAGGAAAGTGTTCGTAATTGTATTCATAATTTTATTTTCTCCTGTGCCTTGTGACCAGTTCCTCTTATTTTTCAACTCCATTCAACCACCTGGTTTCATTATGGTACCCATTTTCACAATCCAATTTTTTTCCTGATGGATAAAATAAAGTCCTGTCCTACATTTTTTTCTCATTGAACATCCTGTTTCACTTAGAAATACATTGCATTACAGAGGTAAAATGGGTTATGAACACCATTTCACACAACCATTAATTACAGGAGCAAAAGGAGCAGCACAAATAGGTCAATGATTCCGCCTTTATGCCCTTTTTCCACCACTGGCGACTGTTCCTATTTCAAAGCAAACAGAGAGACTGTGAACACGGAATACCACCTTTTAGCCATCAACCAGCACGGCACATCAGCCATCGGTTAAATCAAAAGTGGCACAAGAGTCCAATCTTGTAACAAAACACAATATGTGACACTCCAGTTAGCTGCAGAGCAAACTAACAAGCACAAAAAGCATCATTCTCTTAATTCTGAATCACACAACATGTCAAGAAGCGAACAAGAAAACGAGTGACAAGCAATTACAAAGTTACACACAAAATATATTGAAATCTTGAAGAAAATTAAAGGCCCCTGACACAAATTTCAGGTTTTCATAAATGGACAACGTAGTGATACGAGTAAATAAACAGCCTGTCATGGCTAAATTGCTGCGTTGGCTGTCTGTTTAGACATGTGATTGTTGTAGTCTTTGTTGATAATATTTAAAATTGCATGTCTGCTAAAGCCGTTGTCAAGTCATTTTGCAATTTTTCATTGATAACATGAGATATTTTGAGATGAGTGGTATACTAATAATAAATAGAAGAAACAGTTAATTCAAAAATGAAAACAAAAATAAATTAAAAAAAAAGCCATAATTTAAATGGCTTTAGAAGGTTATATGAGTTATTGGAACTAAGATGGCACCGCAGATGGCAGCTGTTGTGCGTTGCTCTTCAGTGTTTGTACTGTTTTTGTTTGTTTTTCCTGTTTTTTGTTTTTCAAATACGATCAGTTTTACCAGGGATGACCTGCTGAACATTCGGCAGAACACACCACAAAATCTCTTACCGGATTTTGATTTTTCGGACGTTTTGCTGGACATTGTTGTTGGCGGAGCCGTAGCTCTGGTCAAACGCTACAGGAGGCGCAGATGGGGGAAGTGAGCCGGCGCGCTCGTGAAGCTTCGTCAGCGCGGATTTCGAACTGCGTTGCCTAGCATCCATCTGGCGAATCTCCGCTCTCTACCCAACAAAACGGACGAACTCCTTCTGCTCTCCCGGACAAACAAGGATTTTTCTAACTCTGCTGCCCTGTGTTTCACGGAAACCTGGCTAAATGGCGACATACCGGACAGCGCGATTCATCTGCCTAATTTCCAGCTGATCAGATCGGGACGCAAAATCAACGGGGAAATCACGCGGTAGCGGGACGTGCTTTTACATCAGTGAGAGGTGGTGTACAGATGTAACTGTGTTAAAGAAGATGTGCTGTTCAGATCTAGAAATGCTCTTCATTAACTGCAAGCCGTTCTATTCGCCGCGGGAGTTCTGCTCGTTCATTCTCTCGGGTGTTTACATTCCACCGCAAGCGCACGTGAGCTCAGCTTTACAGAAACTCGCTGATATGATCACAGACACAGAACAACAACACCCGGACTCTGTTTTAATCATTCTCGGGGACTTTAATAAAGCAAATCTCTCCCGTGAACTGCCAAAATACAGACAGCATGTTACATGTCCCACCAGAGACAGTAATATATTGGATCACTGTTACACAGCAATAAAAGATGCATATCACTCTGTCCCACGGGCAGCTTTAGGACTCTCTGATCACTGTTTGGTTCATCTTATACCGACCTACAGGCAGAAACTGAAATCAGCTAAACCTGTATTAAGGACTGTAAAGAAATGGACTAATGAAACAGAGCGGGTTTTACAAGCCTGTTTCGACTGCACTGATTTGAGTGTTTTTGAAGCTGCTGCCACTGATCTGGACGAGCTCACAGAGACTGTAACATCTTATATCAGTTTCTGTGAGGATATGTGCATTCCTACCAGGACTCATCTAACTTACAACAACGACAAACCGTGGTTCACTGCAAAACTCAGACAGCTCCGTCAGGCCAAAGAAGATGCTTACAGGAAGGGGGACAAAGTCTTGTATAAACAGGCCAAATACACACTGGAAAAGGAGATCAGAGTGGCAAAGAGGAATTATTCTGAAAAACTAAGGATTCAGTTCACTTCCAGCGACTCAGCATCAGTGTGGAAAGGTCTGAAAGAGATCACCAACTACAAGACACCATCCCCCAGCACTGTGGAGAATCAACAACTGGCAGACAATCTGAATGAGTTCTACTGCAGGTTTGAAAAAAACACCCCACACCCGCCCTGAACACCTCTCCACACAACCATTAACACCTCCAGCAACCCCCCTCTCCCCCACACCTGCACTTCAGATCAGCGAAGACGATGTGCGCCAGGTCTTCCGGAAGCAGAAAAAGAAAAAAGCACCAGGCCCAGATTGTGTTACACCTGTCTGTCTGAAATCCTGTGCTGATCAGCTGGCTCCCATCTTCACACAGATCTTCAACAGATCACTGGAACTGTGCAAAGTCCCTTCATGTTTCAAACGCTCCACCATCATCCCCATCCCAAAGAAATCCAGAATTACAGGACTAAATGACTACAGACCTGTGGTTCTAATATCTGTGGTCATGAAGTCATTTGAAAAACTGGTGCTGGCCCACCTGAAGGACATTACTGGACCCTTGCTGGATCCTCTTCAGTTTGCCTACAGAGCAAACAGGTCTGTGGACGATGCAGTCAACATGGGACTGCATTATATTCTGCAACATCTAGACAGACCAGTGACTTATGTGAGGATCCTGTTTGTGGACTTCAGCTCGGCCTTTAACACTATCATTCCAAACCTCCTCCTGCCCAAACTAACTCAGCTCTCCATACCCACCTCCGTCTGTCAGTGGATCACCAGCTTCCTGACAGACAGGCAGCAGCTAGAGAGGCTGGGAAATTTTTCATCCAGCACCTGTACGATCAGCACTGGAGCACCTGAGGACTGCATTCTCTCCCGACTGCTATTCTCCCTCTACACCAACGACTGCACATCTAAAGACCCCTCTGTCAAGCTCCTGAAGTTTGCAGACGACACCACACTTATCGGCCTCATTCAGGATGGTGACGAGTCTGCTTACAGACAGGAGGTTAAGGAGCTGGGTGTCTGGTGCAGTCTTAACAACCTGGAGCTCAAAACAGTGGAGATGATCGTGGACTTCAGGAGAAACTCTCCTCACTCACCATCATGAACAGCACTGTAACAACAGTGGAGTCATTCAGGTTCCTGGGCACCACCATCTCCCAGGACCTGAAGTGGGACAATCACATTGACTCTATTGTTAAAAAGGCCCAGCAGAGGTTGTACTTTCTTCGCCAGCTGAGGAAATTCAACCTGCCACAGGAGCTGCTGAAACAGTTCTACTCTGCCATCACTGAATCCATCCTCTGCACTTCAATAACTGTCTGGTTCAGCTCAGCTACCAAATCTGACCTCAGAAGACTACGGAGGGTAGTCCGGACTGCTGAGCGAATCATTGGTACAACCCTCCCCACTCTCCAAGAGCTGTACTTATCCAGAGTGAGCAAAAGGGCTGGTAAAATCACTCTGGACCCCTCACATCCAGCACACTCCCTCTTTGAACTGTTACCGGCTGGTCGACGCTACAGAGCTCTGAGCACCAGAACGACCAGACACAGAAACAGTTTCTTCCCTCAGGCAATCCATCTCATGAACACTCGACAATAAACGCGGAACACACAACTATTATACATTATCCATTCACCACACTCACTTATTTTATTTTCTCATTTCAAATTTGCACATACTTGACCTGTACATACATAATTGTCTGTATTATATATTGTGTTTTTGCTGTTTTGTACATTGCCTATTTGGATATTTGTATATTATTCTTTTATTATCTGTGTCCTGTCCTGTTGCTGTCTTTCTGTTGCACTGTGGAGCTTGTGTCACTACAACAAATTCCTTGTATGTGTAAACATACTTGGCCAATAAAGCTCATTCTGATTCTGAGTTTCCAGTGAAATACAAAAGAAGCACTGGTCTATTCAACAAAATTATATCATTTTGAAAATCTCAGGGCAAAATGAGCTCAAAAATGACCAAAAAAGCAATCTATATGACTTCACATTTACATTCAGTAATTTAGCAGACGCTTTTATCCAAAGCGACTTACAAATGAGGACAATAGAAGCAATCAAAACCAACAAAAGAGCAACAACATGCAAGTGATATGACAAGTCTCGGTTAGCTTAACGCAGTACACATAGCAAGGTTATTTATTTATTTATTTAAGAAAATAAGTAGATAGAATATAGAAAAATATTTTTTTTAAAGAAACAAGTAGATAGAATAGAAAAAAGAAAGCTAGTGTTAGTTTTTAAAGAAAAACTAGCAGTTAGAGAATAAATATGCAATTGATAGAGGGTCAAGAGTGTTTTTTTTTTGTTGTTTTTTTAAATAAAAAGAAGACAGATAAATCAAATAGAATTAGAATAGAGAGTGCTAGAGGGTTAAATAAAGATGGAAGAGATGTGTTTTTAGCCGTTTCTTGAAGATGGCTAAGGACTCAGCTGCTTGGATTGAGTTGGGCAGCTCATTCCACCAGGAGGGAACAGTTAATGAAAAAGTCAGTGAAACTGATTTTGTGCCTCTTTGGGATGGCACAATAATGCGTCATTCACTTGCAGAATGCAAGCTTCTAGAGGCACATAGGTTTGAAGTACTGCATTTAGGTAAAGGGGTGCAGAGCCAGAGGTGGTTTTGTAGGTAAACATTAATGCCTTGAATTTTATGCGAGCAGCTAATGGTAGCCAGTGCAAATTGATGAACAGAGGTGTGATGTGCGTTCTTTTCGGCTCATTAAAGACTAATCTTGCAGCGGCATTTTGGATTAATTGTAGAGAATTATACAATGACTTGTATGATATATTTGAAGTTTTGTAAAGCCATATATGTAATAGATTTGCGTGAGTAACAGGGTTTGAAATGACATGGGTGAGTAGATGATGATAAAAAGAGTAATTTAAAGTAATTTTATTTTAAACTAACCTCAATGAAAGTTGCTATGAACAGGTAAAGTAATGATAACCTGGTTAACTGCTTGAAATAAGAAGGTATAAATAAAGCGGTACAAAAAAGGCAGATTTGTGAATTTTTATATATATATATATATATATATATATATATATATACACACACACACACACACACAAATACATACATACATACCAATGTATTAACTGCATAAAGAAAAAAAAGAATAAATTAATGAATAGGCTAAATTAATAATAGCATTAGATATTATATTTAAATTATATAAATAATAAATAAATAAACAAATACTAACATACATATGCAACTCTGGAAAATGCAAATGGAATTCCGCCCCAGCAATTTCAACTCTCTCTATTTGTTTTTTGTTTTTTTTTAATAAAATAAAAAAATAAAATGTTTGCCAAATGACAAGTAACCATGTCCAATTCAGCATAGGGATTGAAGGTTGTTAGGAGTTGGGAAAGAATTCAGTGGCTCTGCCAAGTAGCATTTACACACATGAATGCTTTGGGGACCAAAGCACTCAACGACTTTCACAAGTTTGCCATTCTGAAGTCTGCATACGCTTTTATATAATATCATGCTATGGTAGGCAGAACAGGGCATCCAAATTTGATAGTGAAATCTGCGTTAATACATTTTGCTGTGCGTCACAAAAACATCACTTGGGAAAAATGTTCTCTTTGGTGAAATTTCCATGAAGTGCGGCACACTTTCCACACTGTAAACCCAAATGTGTCTATGTATTTCTGTGTGAAATTAAAGTGATCTATAAACCCTCATACATATATACATGTGTTTCAGTGTTGAGTGGTATATGAACAATATACAACAGCTCTGCACATGAATAACACAGAAACAGTTCATTCCAGTGAGATTTCTAGACAGAAAACTTTGTTCATTTATTGGAAATGCAGACAGTTATGAATGCTGACAGCAGTTTGGGACCGAACAGACGGGACTTGGGACTTGAATGTTCTGAACAAGTAACTCTGTAGAGAATACTTGACCTCAGTCTGACTTTATGTGTGTATGCAGACGTTAGATCTTCATTTAGGCCTAATTTATGACTCAAAAGCCTCAAAGGAGACTTAGTGACAATAATCAGACCAGACTAGAACTGTCTGACAGTCTACGAAACAGATGCTGATCCATAATTGATTCATGAAAGAAACGGCACTGTAAAACAAGACAAAAGAACAGAGAACTAAGAAAAATAAATGTTTTCTTGTAATGCCAGGATGTGCGAATAAATAACTAATGCATAAAAAGGCAAAAAGGGCAGGTGATTTATATTCTAAATTTATGGAGAGATGAAAAGTGCAAGGGTTGGGTTTGTAGAAAGGCTAATTTTACAATGTCACAAATTATAAGCCAGGGTCTGCATAAAAAAGCCATCCAAGGACAAGAGGGAAAATAAAAATGAACTGCAAGGCGAAAGTGCTGGCTCTCGATTGCTTGTGTTATTTACATTAAAGTTGTAAAAAGCAGAGAAATGGCTGGCATTTGTTCAAAAGGGTTGCAATAAGATCATAGATCAATTATCACAATGCGAAACATTGACATATTAACAAGTCTGTAACTCGTAATGCAGGATTTCGAGGACAGGAAATAAAAACTGTAGCCAACTGAGTGGCAGAATAATTGAGTTACGGCAAGAGAGGATGTTATATTAGACTCCAGCAAGATGGGAAGGGCCCTTTTCAAAATCAAGTGTACACAAGAGTTGTGACTAGTATGCGACAAAAAGCTGCAGATCGGCTAATTTTCCTTCTTAACTTGTGAGAAATGCTCTGAATAGTCAAGGATGCTATGATTCATCAGTCTCCAGTAAGCTAGAGGCAGTAATGAGTCAAAATCTGAGAATGAATCAGAAAAGCACTAATAACAGCAATGTGTTACCTATGGTTTTATTAGCATATGTTAGAGCATGTAGTGTACCACACTGGGAAATCAGAGAACCAATATCTATGTAATAACATAAAAGAATCGCTGAATAATTTAACAACTTTCAGAAGCGATTCGCTTCAAACTGAGTCAAACATTCCGTCACTTATCCATATTTTTTGGCTGTTTTTCAACTTTGCTGTGCGAAACAGTGTAAAAATGATAATGAAATGTGTTGCTAAGAACTCTTGAATTGCTATGTTTGCGAACATTTCTTTTTTTTTTTTTTGGATTGTAGCTTCAGTTGTAGAGTACTATGAAGTAATTGAAGCTCCTAGTGTACAACAATCAACAAAAAAGAAAACAAAAAAGACTCAGAAAAAAAGTCTTGTAGAACTTAACGCGATTTCTTTTCAATTTGTCGTCATTGATAAAATATTTTGATTTAAACTTTCAAATCTGCCGCCAAAGTCAACGTCTTTGAAAGATGTTAGTTGACTGTTTGGTTGGTGTTTTAACACCATGTCAGATTCCTTGGCTATTTTCATGGCGAGTAACTAGTTAAAATGGAAAAAAAAAAAAAAAAAAAAAGATTTATTTAAAAAGGTTTTTAAGGTTTCCTTTAGATAAAAACTGTAAAATGGTTTCAGGCTTGACTCTACAAGAGTGTTTGTGGAGTACCAAACCAGCACAATTTAATAAAATATGTTTAAGAGATACTGGACTCTGGCATGAAGAGCATATTGTGGATGTTCATTTGAAATATTAAGAGCGTCTTCGTTAGAAGTGGACAACTTCTATGACTTTGTTCGGACTTTGCAGATATATCGTGTCCTACATACACTGAGGTTTACAAATTCTTAGTTCACTGACACTGTAGCATCATTGCAAATGCTAAGTAGAACATCAGCAGCTATGCCAAGGAGAAATTTCAGTTGACTGAATTACCCCTGACCGGGAACTTGGGGCAACAAGGGACGGAATAGCCTGAGGCTACTAGTCCCAGAAGCTATTAAGATCCGCTACAGAGAACAGGCAGAGAAATCGTACATGTTGTTCCAACTGGGTCATGCAAAGTTTCTACAAAGGTGGTTTGAACGCAAATATAAAGGCGGTGCGAAATGTCTGAGACCAAATCTGGGATTTTTTTTCCATTTAAATGAGGAAATCAACAAACAATTTGAACATTTAGAAGATAGCAATATTCTCAAAGCATCAGTTTTAGTTCATGCTATCTTGAATTTTTATAATTCTCCTTACTCAAATTTGTTACAAAATGTATTAAATTAGAAAAATGCAAAACAGAAGCATTTTCACAAGTGGTTTCACCACGTTTGCACGTCACTGTACTGTATTTTATCCAGAATTTCAAAGTTCTTGCAATTCCCTAAGCAGATTTTTCATTCTCTTTATACTTTAATAGAGATTATTACATCTACGTGATGCCCTACTTTCATACCAGAAACACAATAGACTGGTTAGACTCTCAAACGCATTATCCTCTGAATTGAAATGGACTTCCTGTGATCGATGGAGTTACAGCAGGGAAAACCACTCATGGTAATGCCATCCACTCATGGTAATGGAGGAAACCCAACACTCTTGAATCAGTGGGTGGGATGCCATGTTCACGTCAAAGTAATATTCATCCAGGCTACACCCTGTCTAAAGACATAATGCAGATGAAGGAGAATATGAGAGAATCATACGCTTTAAGATGAGTTCTGTGAGGTCTATGAAATTAAATGTGAAATTATAACATGGAATATTAAAAAAAAAACATGCTCTAATCAATCGTACGCAGCACCACTGCCATTTTTTTTAAAGAAAGTCCCTTATTCTTTTTAAAGATATGTGTGTAATTTTGGTAGCACTACACTGTATCCATTAATTTAATTTTATTTCTAAGCTGTAAAATGCACTTTAACAATGTTTTATTTACACAAAAATACTATCAATCTTCAATCTACTTCAAAACGTCATGTTCAATTCAATGTATTACTTATTAATTATTTTTAATTATCTACTTTGTTCTACTTTTGGAGCTGTTCTCTTTGTTTTTTAATTAAGCAATTGAAATACATTCTTTTTAATTACAGAATGTAACAAAAAAGCCGTCATTTTCGTGTAGCATCAATATTTTGGTAAATAGGTCAGGTCAACTTTAGAACTTTTTTTTTTTTTGCATTTGCAAGGACAGGAACATTCAAGAAGTTTCTGTAACATTCTAGAATATTCTAGTGTCTTCTGGAACATTCCGGAACATTGTGGGACTAGGTCATAAGACAAAATCCTCTAACGTACACTTCAGAAGTTTTGGACGACTAACTTTTGGTAACCGTTTATGTTAAACTGTTGTTGTTGTTACCTCATTATGCATGTACTATGTAATTTTTATACATGAGTAATAACATATATTTAAGTGGTCAACATTTATATTTTAGTTTTCATGAGCAACGTTAATGATACACAAAACGTAATGTGATTTTCGTATTCAGCTGTCAAACATAATAAAGAAACATTAAGAATAAAAGTGAAACAAAACTTTTGTAAAAAAAAAAAAAATTGGTTACACTTTATTTTAAGGTGTCCTTGGTACAGTGTAATTATACAGTACATATACATTTAAGTACTGAGTAATATTAATTAACTACATGTACTTACTATATGGTTAGGGTTAGGATTTTGGTTTGGCTTAGGCTTACTTGTATGTAATTATGCATAATTAATTATTATAATAGTAAATACATGTAACATGTGTAACAACACCTTAAAATAAAGTGTTACCAAAATTCTTCACTGTATTATTAATGTGAAATTTAGTAGCAATTTATGATAGATAAAAAAAAAAAAAAAAAATGCTTAAAAGTAAATCCAACACCAAATCATTTTCAGTGTAGGGTTACTAAACTGATTGTTTTCAAACAAGTTTCCAAACACTGCCAATGGTTGAACAAACTAAGAGCCCCACCCACAACTCACACCATTGGTTCAGCCATTGTTGCTGTTGTCGGGCAGGAAACTCAAACAAAAAGAGCAATGTTTTGAAAGCGCCACAGAATTTAGTCAACCTACGCATGGCTTATTTATAGCTGCCTCTGAACATTAACCTAAAATAGGAGGGATTTTAACATTACACACATCACCTTTAAAACCTAGTAACTCTATCTCTAAAACATTTTTTGGAGGTGTTTTGCCGCCTCAGGCACAACAGGTTCCTCAAAAGCCTGTGACGAAGAACAGACAAGAAACGTGCTGCCCTCTGTAGCACCCATGCATCAATACACACTCTGAACATCACCCCTCAGGGGCAAAAGAGAAAAGAGGCAAGAAAACGAACGAAAAACTTTGAGAACGTTACAGAACAAGGATGGTGACACATCAGGAAGTCAGTATGTATAAACAAGTGCCAGACAGTGCAAGACAGAATTGAGTAAGACGGTGAAGGACATAGACAGGACACAAACAGAAGAGACGTGTAATGCATTTCCTGTAGGTAAACCAAGCGTGACAAGCCTCCCAAAAACACGACCAGGAAGGAGGAGAAGTTCATGTCAGTCAGTTCAACATCCTTCCCCATGATTTTTTTATTATTTTTATAACTGAATAAATATATCATTAAAAAAATAAATGTGATATATTAGTAGCTATGAAGAAATGATCACCTGCAAATGACTAAGATATAAATAAAAATAAGTGACAATACATATTCAATTATTGGATATGCATTAATGGATATTTATAGGTAGAAATACTTAATCTTCATGTTGTGTTCTGGTCATTTAAACCCAAAGAGAATTTTATTTTTCCCAAAAATGCTACTTAAGGTTATCGCGTTGGACTAAAGCTTAAAACTTTGCTCATACCTGGTGTAACTACCAGAAAATTAAAAATAAATAAATAAATAATAAAGATAATTTGTCTACTTTTTCACACAATGTTAATCTTGTGGTTTTCCCAGACAAAAAATTCTTAGAAATTTCTTGTTACAATATATATATTATTACCAAACATTGGATTATGACAGTTTTTTTTTTTTTTTTTTTGGACCTGATTGATCATAGGCCTCATTGATCTAAGTTTACACACCTAATTTTTCGAGCCAAAATTATCCACAAATAATGTTGTTTTACTCAAAAACTGAGGTGCATGAGTCCAAATCAATGAGGTCTACGACCAACCACTTCCAAAAATAAATACAAAACCTGTGCTATTTAAAAGAAAACAAGTTAACAAAAAGATGGAATCCAAGATTTGGTGGTAATATAGCATAACGAGAGATTTACAAGCAAAAGGAGGTTATTACAGGGAACAGCAAATTATTTTCAGCATGGTACAAGGGTTAATACATCGCAATATGCATTGCAAATGCAGTGTGGTGCCAATTTGTCCGTCTAGAATTTCTGGACCCCTTACTGATTAAAAAAAGAGTAAGAAAAAGCAAAAAGAATTAGCATAAAAGCAACCATTTTAGTCACCATGACTGGATTGTCAAAAGCAATCACCCAAATACGAACCAACATGGTGTTTTGCAACAATAACACCACAGCGAAATGAAAACCCAGGTGTGCGTTTGAAATCCACTTTACATCTAAAAGAAATAATGTCCCTCATTGACTGCGATTAACTGTGCCATGTTGTCACAACTTCAAATCATTTCATAGAGTCCTTCACTTCCCTAGGTACAATATTACCATGGTAACATGTTCTAGCACAATTACCCTCAGTCTCGGGCACCAGATTTACAGCACAGCTGAAATGCTTGAGCACAGAACTGGGTTGTCAAGTTTTTCCCTTTTGGAAAATGAGAAATTTATGCCTCACTCCGCTGAGTAGTCTCATTAAGAGAGAAGATTGTGTTTTTCATCAAACATATTGCATTATTGATTTTAAAAGGAATAGTTCATCTGAAAAAAATGAAAATTCTGTCATTATTTACTCAACCTCATGTTGCTCCAAGTTCCGTGTGCCATTTTTCTCAGTGTAACGTGAAAGGAGAAATTCTTTAGAATCTTCACAGGCTACAGAGCTACTCCAGCCACTTTATTATACACATCTAGCTGAAATGAAATAATTTTACTTAGAAATATTATGTGTGATCAATGTATTTTATTTGTCATATATTTAAATATGTTTTGAGCATTACTTTGAAAGCCAATTGTGATGTTGGAGCGGAGCCCCGCGCATGACATGCAGACAAAAATATATTTATCGTGGCCATAAATTAGAATTTGTTCCCTTATCGTGGGCACAAATTAGTAAAACTTGTTCCATTATTTTGCAAATTGTGGCCACTTGTACTAATTTATTATCTTGTTTTAGTAAATTGTGGCTACGTTGTAGTAATTTGTTTCCTAGTTTTGGTAAATTGTGATCATGTTGTAATAATTCTTTCCCTCATTTACGTAAATCATGGCCACATTCTATTAATTCATTCCCTCGTTATAGTAAATTGTAGCCATGTTGTACTAATTTGTTCCTTTGCTTTAGTAAATCGTGGCCACGTTGTACTAATTTGTTCCTTTGTTTTAGTAAATCGTGGCCACGTTGTACTAATTTGTTCCTTTGCTTTAGTAAATCGTGGGCACGTTGTACTAATTTGTTCCTTTGCTTTAGTAAATCGTGGCCACGTTGTGTACTAATTTGTTCCCTCGTTTTCAGAAATCGTAGCCACGTTGTAAGATTTGTTCCCTCATTTACATAAATCATGGCCACGTTGTTTTAATTGTTCCTTAGTTGTAATAAATTATTGGCCACGTTGTACTAATGTGTTCACTCGTTTTAGTAAATTGTGGCCACATATACTAATTTGTTACCTCATTTTAGAAAATCATGACTATATTCTACTAATTTCTTCCCACACTTTAGTAAATTGTGGACATGTACTAATTTGCTCCCTCATTTTATTTTAAATAAAATTAGGGAATTAATTAGTATGTGGCCACAGTTTACTAAAATGAGGGAACAAATTAAGTTATGGGAACAAATTTTTATTTTGTGGTCACAATTTAACTAAAATTATGGAACAAATAATAAATTGTGGCTCAGTTTAATTAAAACAAGGGAATTAATTAATTAAACGAGTCGACTGAAAAAAAAATAGTAGTAGTATTTGTAATAGAGCATGCTAATTGATTTCCATTGACAAAGTTGGATACTGTACAAAGTTGCAAACTGTAGTTATTCAGTGATTTTACTGTTTCTGAAGTCAACACGTTCAACATTTTCAGTGTGGACAGACTCAAGCTGTTGAAGCGTGACACGTCATGGGTTGCGTCTGTTGTAGTCGGTGTTTGTGAATCAGGCGCTAAAACAATTCATTCTTAGTGAAGAATGATTTCCAATCTCAGCCAGATTTCCTCCAAAATGCAAAGGCTTCACTGGCTGTTCATGTAGCTGTACATAATCTCCGATTCAGCGCTCTCCAGAATTTGCTCCAAATTGAGCGAGTGATTCCCATCACTGCAGTTCCTATCTGGACCACTGGTCATTAGACTCTGCCTGCAGCTCTTGATATGCCCTGACATAATGTAGATGATTTCATGAACCCTCATCATTAGCCCCTGACGAACTCCCCAAGACCCCAACCAATCACACACCCGGTCAAGCATCCCGATCCGTCCGGGTCAAGATGAGCGGCCAGAACAGTTCTCTCAGCAAACGTCGAGGAGAGAAAATGGCAGCCTCTTCATACGAGGCATCATTTCTCAAGCGCAGGTCAAGAGGGCTAACGCTAAGTGGCAGATCGGTCAACTGGTGTATTCATATAGGCAAACAGTACTTGGGGAAAATCACTTGCCACTTAGCCTCTTTCACTGCCAGAGCTGCAGTGTTCAAGAGGATTGAGTTTGTCAATCAACAAGACTTGAATGTTTGATGTAGATACTTGCAACCCACGAGCAAGGAACCTGGTGGATTAGCAACAGATGCTAATAAACTACTACGGACACTAATAAAATTCAATTTTAATAATATTTAAAAGTGACCCACTTTAGCATGGGTTACTGATTCCATGAGGTCTTAATTTCAGCCGCTAGCGTCAAGTCTTAATGGTTACAACTACTGACAAGAGGCTATTTAAACCAGTCTAGCTTAAGTAATGCAGACAAGCTCTGTACAAATGAGTCAGTGTAACATGAAAAAACCGTGTAATATATTTGAACTTGGCATGAATTAAAAATAATACTAATTACTTTCTTTAAACATATTCCAGTGCTCATTATAACATACACATACCACCTCTGAAACAACTTTAGTTTTTTTTCTAGGTGATGTCATCTATAAGGTCTACAATACCTGGAAAGTGTTACATGTTAGCATTATCATCTCAGTAAACAGGCAAAAAATCTAATTCCTGATGAAACATCTACTTGCACCTATTTAAAATGCTGACAAAAAAATCTAACTTTTGAATGGCCATCAGTAGAGAAAGAGAAAAGCATAGATATGACATCTACCAGTAGGTGCTAACTTCTAAAGCTAACCAGCCAAACACTGACCTTCCAATCACATGGCTCCATTGTGGTATGGACAGTATGGACACAACAACACTCTAATCAATTAAAAAAAGACGAGTCTTATTCATTTTTTTCTTTGTTTACTTGCATTTATGTGTGGAAAAAGGTGTTATTTTCATCCTGTTTACCTGGAAATTTTTGGTTACCAAATAAAAAAAAAAAAGGTGTCACTGAGGTGAGACCCTTTCAGAAGGTACTAATTTGTACCATTTAGCTAGTATAGGGACCAATCCTCACTATTAACTACAGTAGTCAACATTTGAAGTGGATCAAAACCTTTCATCAAAGCTGTCCTAAAACAAAAACAATACCCATTCTTGTCTTAGGACAACTTTGATTTACTTTTTTGAGCCACTTCAAATGCTGACTACTATAGTTGCTTATTAGCATGCCTATTATTAACCTGTTAACCTGCACCCCCCATTTTGGGCCTCACAGCTGAAATTGACCTACCTAAATTAAAATGGTAACATTTCCTGACAATAATGTGCTACACACACAATTTAGGTATCTTTGGAAAGAAGACACTCTAGGCTTTACTATCAATCATCCAGAGTTGATAATGCTCAAAAAAAATTATAAGTTATAGACACTGAAGTGCCTTGAAAATGTTTTACAACACTGAATGTTTTTTTTTTTTTATTTCATAAACAAATACATGAAATAAGTCCTGGAGCAATCCAGAAAAGTAATGGGTTGAAAGTCACATGTCT
>JAFVLL020010000.1:0-11829 GCA_021397915.2 Tor tambroides | reverse complement strand
TGAGAAAATCACCTTTAAAGTTGTCCAAGTTAAGTTCTTAGCAATGCATATTACTAATCAGAAATTATGTTTTGATATATTTACAGTAGGAAATTTACAAAAAATCTTCATGGAACATGGTCTTTACTTAATATACTAATTATTTTTGACATAAAAGAAAAATCAATAATTTTGACCCATACAATGTATTTTTGGCTATTGCTACAAATAAACTCCAGCGACTTAAGACTGGTTTTGTGGTCCAGGGTCACATATATATTTACCAAGGGTGCCAATATTAGTGAAGGATGCTGTATTTTTGTTTAATACTTTTGTTACCTGGTTAAAGACACTGTTACCTGGTTCACTTTGTTGCTTCAAAAACATTTGCAAGACCATATAGAGAGTGATTACAGAGTGTCTATATATACCAAGTTCAAATAGCCCGCCTTGTTGGCAGAGGCTGCACTCACCCCGTCCAACAATGCCTGGTTGAGATAGACAACATTACAAAAGACATTACATCAGCAGCAGCAGTGATGTACGAGATTTACATTCATGTGTCCCCTACCAGAGGTCATCATCGCCCTGTTACTAACTAGATTCAAACATGAGCTGCATAAATAAATGTAAACACCGGTAAACAGAAATGCTTAAAAAATGTTTTTTTATTCATTCTCTTCGCAGCACCAGCAATATTCTACCCATTTGGTTCAGCAGCAGGAGACACAAGAAATCCTGCTGTTGATGATGGAAGCTCTTCTGTTATTCAGCTGTCGAGTCCATTTCTGTTCTTTGGTCGCACATACCGGCAGATTTATGTAAGAATTTGACTCCATCTTCATTCTAGGTCTGCATGTGAGTGGTGAATGCTTTATAAACTCGTCTGTGATCAGTGATTTTCATAATATTTCTAATGTTTCAGGTGAATAATAATGGATACCTCACATTCAACCAGGCTTCATCAGAATATACTCCCTACTCGTTTCCCGCTTACAGAAGCCAAGATGTAATTGCTGGTCTCTGGACTGACCTTGACAACCGTGTGAAAGGTGTTGTTTCGTATCGTCAGTACACCAGTGGAAATGTTCTCACAAACGCCACTCGGGATGTAAACACATATTTCCCAAATCTGACCTTCACCGCTTCTTGGGTCTTTGTTGCGACGTGGAATAAAGTTGCTTACTTCAGAGTACCCAACACAGTAAGATTGATATTCTTCTGAAATGTGATTGTTTTCACTTCATCCACAATTAAGTTTCAAAATAAATTTGTATTTAAGACATCAGACCACAGTGACAGAGAAAATAAATTAAAACAGTAAAAATAAGGTTTTTCAGTCATCAGTGCTCAAATAAAATAATATTCATTCATACAAAAATGTAATTTAAAAATAAAGATCAGAACAGTGAACGCTAAGTTTAAAGTTATTATATTTTTCTGATTTTTGCAGGACACATCGTTTCAAGTGGTTTTAATTTCAGGCAGTAATTATTCATTTATTCTGATGAATTATGGTGATGTTGCTGTAACAGGACATCTGGTGCAGGTAAAAGAAACTTGTTTTCTGTATTGTGAACAAAATGTTACTATTCGCTGAAAATATATGTACTCTATATGAATAATGTTCTTACACACTTTCAGGCTGGTTATGACACAATAAAATCCACACACTACTTTGTGATTCCTGGATCAAACCGTGGCAGCTTCATCTCAAACCTCAGGAACTCCAGTAATGTCGGGGTTCCCGGTCGATGGGCCTTCAGGGTTGACGGTGGACCAGGAAACAGTATCTTGAAATGTAAAAGCCTTATCTATAGATGTTTTGAAAAAAAATCACATAACCCCATATAATGTAGTGTCAACAAATACAAATGAGTATTTTAGGTGTTTGTGTGTTTTTCCCTTTAGACAATGTTGTTGGTTTTCGAGTGAGACTTTCCTCATTTTCAGACCTAACACAGAGTGGAAACACTGAAATGCTTTTACAGCAAGTATGTCACACTTACTATGAATATTCATAAAAAATACAGTGCAAATAGACAACATGGGGAAAGTTTGATCTGT
Source organism: Tor tambroides (assembly GCA_021397915.2). Classification (NCBI taxonomy): domain Eukaryota; kingdom Metazoa; phylum Chordata; class Actinopteri; order Cypriniformes; family Cyprinidae; genus Tor; species Tor tambroides. The sequence continues at coordinate 9,783 of JAFVLL020010000.1, read as the reverse complement.
TTGTTCATCTGTGTTTCAGATGAAACAGGAGCTGGTCAAGTACGGTCTGCCAAACAGCTTCGAGCTGAAGTTAAGAAAACTGCAGAAGACAAAGCCATAATTACAGTCTCCTTCAGGAAAATTAAAACCGGTTTGTTTAATATCTGACATCAAATATCCCTGATGACTGATGATGTAAAAGCTTCAGTTTTTTCAGTCACCTTTATTAGAACTATATCTTATAAGGATACAAACATGTATAATATACAGTATACTTCAAAAGCAGTTTACGATGCTTTAAATAAAAGCATCTGCCAAATGCCTCAATGTCATATTCCATCTCAGTGCATGATTCTTCCTGCTTCTTTCTCTTTGTAAAACATTTTTAATATGGGCATCTTAATTTGTGGCTTAATGGAAATAATACTGTTTGACAATAATAATCAAGTCCCCTTTATTTCTATAGCACATTATACAACAGAGATTCTTTCAAAGCAGCTTTACAGTAATAGACAGGAAAACAGCAGAATCAATGATGAAAACTTTACAGAATGTCAATAGTGTCATTATTCAGCTCAGTTCAGTTCAAGATTGATTCTCATTTGATGTGTCCGTGTCAGTGGATTCAAACTAATAATCAATGAATATCAATATTCTGATTTTTAGCGTGCAAATCCTAGTAGATTTTATTCCAGCTACTTTTCGTGTGAAGTTATGCTCAGTAATGTTTTAAGTTTAAAGTTATATTTACTGATATAATGTATCAACCATAAAATACATTTCACCTGGCAAAATACTCTCTTCTGTGTGTGCCTTAATAATTAATAAATAAATGAATAGTGTGTCCACTTTACTCTAAGGTTCACTTTCATGGGTTGTTGATTTTTATAACTCATTAATAAATGGTTCACAGGTGTTCACTATTATGTGAAAAGGTTTGATCATTTCACCTGGATAAACAAAAGGCATCAATTTTTAATAATTGCTGTGGACAGGCATCTTCAACTTTTGGAGAGTATCATGGGCAAGATACAGAGTAGCTTCTGGTAAGCATCAGAAAAGTAACATGATAACATGAAAATTTACATGAGTCATGCATGAGATATAAATGACAAAACCCCAAATACAGCAATCTTCATCTCGTTACAATAGTCTATGCTGCATCATGAAATAAATCAGGAATCTGTTTTTAAATGAAATAAGTATGAATAAATGTTTATTAAGCGTTTATAACATGTTAAAATGTATTGTAAAATATATTTATAACACGAATTAAACTTGGCAGGTATTACATTAAAATCACTCTTTTTATTCATGCATTTATGACTGCTAATCAATGATTTATAACACATTTGTAAATGAGCTATTAGTCATTAATGAACACCTTTATAAACCCTTTACAAAGGGAACCTTAATGTAACGTGTTACCCAATTATTCAGAATTTCTTCTTGTATGTTCCATTAAGAAGTAAAACCAGGCAGGTTTCACAACATGGGGATAAGTAAAGCATGACAGAATTTACACTTATAAGTGAACTATTCTTTTAACACCATCTGTCGGGTTGAGAATATAATGTTTATGTAAAATTAATGTTTAGAAACCAGTTTGTGCTGAAAAGTCCCTCAACGGGAAGCGGAACTTTAGCAATCATCACTGATCAACCTTTTTTCCTTGAACATCAATCATGCTGTGTGCATCAAATGACAGCTGCAAAATTTTAATTAACCAGATCTTTACTGAAAGTAAAATTGAAAGTTTTTCTCATTCACCTTCATTAGAACAATATCTTATAAGGATACAAACACTTAACTTGTATAATGTACAGTTTGAATGCAGTGTACAAAGCTTTGAATAAAAGCATGTGTCAAATATCTCAGTGCATGTTTCTTCCTGCTTCTTTCTGTCTGTTAAATCACTGAAGCATTTTAATATAAGCATCTTAATATGTGGCTTAATATAAATAATACTGTTTGACAATAACAGTCAACTCATCTTTTTCCTATAGCACATTATACAATAGAGATTCTTTCAAAGCAGCTTTACAGGAAAAAAACAGGAAAATAGAAAAATCAATGATGGAAACTTGTGCTGAATATCAGCTCTAACAGGACAGTACAGTGTCATTGTTCAGCTCAATTCAGTTTAGTGTTTATTTAGTTCAATTACTGTAAAGTTCATCAATTATGAAACAAGTTCAACTATAAGCAGTTCTACAGAAGGTGGCAATGTGGTTATTCATCTCAAATCAGACAGATATTGCGAAATTTGTCAATTATGCAACAAATTCATTTATAAAGCAGCTTTACAGAATAACGTAATTATTCAGCTCAATTCAGTTCAAGTTTGGTTCTAATCCAATGTCTCAATGTCAGTGCAGTCAAACTAATAATCAATATCAAATTGAATGTCTTTTAAAGCCCAAGTGTGTCAGTGAACTCAAACTCATATCAGGTGATAAAAAAAACAGAAAAATATGTTGGGAGAAACCAGGCTCAGTCATGCGACCAGCTCTTAAAGTGAGTTTATAGTACACAAAATTATAGTGACACAACTGAACTATATAAAGCTATATATATACTATTTTTATATTGCTGGTTACTGTATTTGTCAACCATAAATTTTTGTAAGGCAAAACGCGATCAGTGTAGGAATTGTTCAAATTCTCCAAGTTCAGTCACTTTCCTGGTTTTAGCTATTAATTGGAACAGAATAAAAGTAACAGGAACTGGAGCATTAAATCCATGTTACTGAACTAATATTTGTCGTGCTAATAAATAATTGTACTGCGGTTCTTTCTGAGCTCACTCAAGAAATGCACAAATATTCTTCGATTTTTGACAAGTAAATCCTATTAGATTTTAATCCAGACGTAAATTCAAATTTTGGCAGTTGTTGTGTCTGTGTTTGTTATTCATGTTTCTGTGCTCTTCCTCAGCTCTGGTTTAGTGTCGAGTAATGTGTTTGTGTTGGAATGTGAGAAATTTCTGGCAGCACATCAGTAATGCATCCATCCTGAGATGAATTATTATCATGCAAATCCACTACGCTGCTCTTACCTCGCACGTCTCTGAGAACTTACAACTCCTATTCCACGCTGTGAAAAATGTTAATAAAAACAAAATGCAATGATTTGCAAATATCATAAACCCACACAATAGTTATTCACAACAGAACATAGAAAACATGTTTAAAGTGAGGAAATACACCATTTTAAGGGGGAAAAAATACTTTTGAATTTGATGGCCGCAACACGACTCAAAAATTTGGGATGGGGACAACAAAAGGCTGGAAAAATTGCAATGTTACTAAAAAGAAATAACAGCTGAAGGAACATTTTGCAACTAATTTGATTAACTGGCAACCGGTCAGTATGATTGGGTATGAAAGAGTATCTTAGAGTGGCAGAGGTTCACCAAACTGTGTCTGCAAATTATGGAACAATTTCAGGATAAATCAGTGCATTCTGTTTTTATTCACATTTTACACAGTGTCTTAACTTTTTTTTTAAACAATGATGGACACAGCTGGTGAAATTTCACAACCCCACATGAATTTCACATGGTTTGGAACATTTTTCTCGGTGAAAATGTGTGAAATCCTTGTGATTTAAATGCCTTTGTATGTAAAAGAAGTATACTGTATGTGTATATGTTCTGGGGAAGTATGTGCTTTTTTTTTTTGAGGTTTCATCCTCATTGTTTTCATGCTCTGTGGTTTCAGCTACTGTTTCCTTGAATACAGCTGCATCATTCTGTTTTCCATTCAGTAACTTAAGCTAAAGTGTTATTTTAACAGCCATTTTTCCTTGCTTAACTCTCTGGTTATAAAGAGAACAGATTGTTTTGGCCAGAAAAGAGTCAATGAGATTGTGGCATCTTGTGTAAAGTACTTTATTAGTGTGTGTGTTTTACATTAAATACAATACTGTTTCCGCACAAAATGGCCAAAAAAAAGTCATCGAAAATATATGCGAGAAATTAAATATTTTTGAATCGCAACAATCTTTTAAAAGCGAATGATAATAGCAATATACTACATAACATTTAATTGTATTGTATTTTATATTTATATTTTATATATTAATATTCATTTTTAAATAATATAAAACAGAATTATTTCATTATTTAAATTAAAATAGAATAAATATATAGAAAAAACAGAGTAACATAGTTTGTTACACTGGAAACAGACAGAAACACGGTCACATTTAACAAATAATTCAATGTGTGTAAACTGTATATATACGTACTATACAGTATGTTTGTTTTAACTTTAGCCAATATTCAGTGGACATCATTTTCAGACCATGGAAATTTAAGTTTCTGTCTTTTTCTCACATACAACTCTTAAGTATGACTTCAGATAAATTAAAATATAGGGAACAGGATATATATGGATCATTCCCTTTGTGTGTGTGTGTGGGTGTGTGTGGTGCTTATACATAATTTTGGTGAAGTGTGTCAAGGATGAGACCATTTAAAAACAGACGTGAAACTGACACCATATTTTTCTTCATTCCACGAGACGTTTCCTCATAAGTGCAGGTCTGGGGCACATATAAAACCAATGAAACTCCCTGTTAAACCACATTTGGAACAAGAGCAGCTTAGAAGGTAAGCAACATCTTTCTCTTTAATGTTAAGCTCCATAAGCTATATTCTCAATTTGAGCAATTTACTGTATGCTTACCTGGTGAATGGATTAGAATGGATTATCTTTAAAAAACAGTTTTGTTCTTTGAAGTTTACAAGTTAAGATGACACAATGTAATAAAGCCAAATTACAATCAAGTAGCACCTACATGTAACTGTTAAAGGTAAATATTCTAGAATGACATTGGTGTAACTGCATTTATAATAATGCACGATGCTCTAATAATGCTCTCTGATTACAGAAGAAGGACTCCTAACCTACATTCTGGTTTTATTTCTGACTTGATCATCATGAGACTGTCTCTGGTTTTACATCTGCTGGTGTTTGTATCAGTCCTGTCATTAAGTAAGACTGTGTTCCTGTCTGATTTTCAGTGTTTGTAAAAATAAACATGAAAAAATTCAGCAATTTCCTTTACTGACTTTAATTATCTCTCTTTCTCTTTAACAGCCAGGGCACAAACAACAACTGCACAAACAATATTTCCATTAATAACACCTGCAACAACATCTGCACCACCAACAACATCTGCACTGACAACAAAACCTACAACATCTGCACCGTCAACAACATCTGCACCGACATCAGCACCTGCAACAACATCTGCACCGTCAACAACAACACCTACGACAACAACATTTGCACTAATAACAACACCTGCAACAACAACATCTTCAACGACAACAACACCTGCAGCAAAAACAACAACGACAACAACACCTGCAACAACAACAACGACAACAACATCTGCACCGACAATGACAACTGTATCAACAACAACACTGGCAGGTAATTATGGACCTTTGAATTAGAACCAGATCTTTGGTTTGAATTGAACAAACCCAAGAAGAACCTCTGCCACATTTTTTATTTATAGAAATGTTTTATAATTTAATGTCAGCATGAAACGAATGTTTAAACAGTATTTTCTTCCCTATTGTGATGTATATCTGAGTGAAACAGCTTCTCGAACAAGAAAAAATGTAGGGTGGGACTAGATTTTGTCCATCAGGGACTGATTGGATGGTTGTAGTTTGCTATTGGTCAGTCTCATGTGAGAGACAAATGTGACCCTGGACCACAAAACCAGTCTTAAGTGTCAATTTTTCAAAATTGAGATTTATACATCTTCTGAAAGCTGAATAAATAAGCTTTCCATTGATGTATGGTTTGTTAGGATTGGACAATATTTGGATGAGATACAACTATTTGAAAAACTGGAATCTGAGAGTGCATAAAAATCAAAATATTGAGAAAATCACCTTTAAAGTTGTCCAAATGAAGTTCTTAGCAATGCATATTACTAATCAAAAATGAAGTTTTGATACATTTATGGTAAGAAATTTACTAAATATCTTCATGGAACATGATCTTTACTTAATATCCTAATGATTTTTGGCATAATTTTTTTCGATAATTTTGACCCATACAGTGTATTTTTGGCTATTGCTACAAATATACCCCAGCGACTTAAGACTGGTTTTGTGGTCCAGGGTCACAAATTGTCTCGCCCTTGCACCAGTAAACACTTCATCTGAACAGAGAAGAGATGTCCTTGCAAAGAGGGAGAGGAATTATGACTATGAGGGAACAAGAATTAAAAAAAAAAAATAATGTTGTGCATGGATAAATCATTTCTAATAAATACTGCAATATTCCATTTAAAAGAAATTTGACTTTTATTCTTTTTTTTCTTTAACAGGCATTACAACAACTGCAACAACAACAGCAAAGACACTGACAGGTAATTGCAGAACTTTAAATTAATGAATATGCATTCATGTCAGAATTACCAGAGTTATGAAACTCTGACTTGTAAAAACCACTCACATCTTCATTAGATTAGTGTTGGACTTCACAGTGCTGATTAGGTACTTTTCTGGCATTGTATGTTAAAACCAGCTCTGATGTTTATTTCAGAAAAGCATTATTGTGGTCTGATCCGAACCATAGTTGGGTTTCCATAGAAGGTTCTGGTGATTGAGTTTCTAGTTTAATGACCACAAAGATGTATGCATGTATGTATTTATTTATTTTTTTAATGGCATTATCCTCAAAGAAGCTATGGAAGTGGAGTTTGGCCATAGTTTTAGAGACTTTCTAAAATGCTGTATTACAATAGTCAATGTCTAATGAGAATTAAAGTAAATAAAGTGAATTTGGGGATTTATTTCTACCCGATCTTTAACTAATATTTACTTGTGTCAAAAAAAAATGGTTAAGTATAATGAATTTATTGTATTCATGTATTGCAAAACACATTTGGTGGTCTGGTTAGGTTTAAGGGTGAATAAAGGGATATGGTAACGTCAACGGTGTATTTAAATAAATTATTAACAGCTGTAATTACATGTAGGTGTTTTTAAAAATATAAATACAAAAAGTAAAAACATGCATGTACACAATAAGTGCATTGGAATAAACGATTAATTTAAATGTTATTAAATAGTAGTTAAAGACACTTAATATTTATAAAGTGAACCCCATATTTTTATTTAAATTGTGTAACATTCACATGAGCGTGAATTATCCCACTTATGGTAATATTGAAAGCACTGACAAGTTAAAGCTGTTATGTTTCTATCCAAAGTTGCAAATTTAACTTATGTGCAAAATTTGAATATGGCTTAAAAAAACATAAAGCATTGTTTCCATCCCATGTGTTCAAGGGAACATAGTTACTTCCTGGAAAACTGGCCCAAAATATAATACAAATGGAAAATGTTGCAGTCGGAGCACTGTTGCTTTTTTTGTACATCTTAAATATTTGCTGCTCAGAGCGTGCAGACAAAACGCAACAATGGTGTGATGTTATAAATGCCTGGAGTTTGGGAATGCAATAGTATGAAATTTCTCAAAAGTTTTGATAAGTTATTATACCCAACCATGATGTTTTCCATCAGGAATTTAAGTAACTCCCCCCCCCCCCCCCAAAAAATTATGTTCAAGAATGTTCAGAATGTCCATCCATACATACCTCTCGCTCTCTGCCATTTTTCTGATCACATGATCTGTTAAGGCAAAGTCACATCACTTGTTTTTTTGTGCATTGAGGGATTTATTCCGTAAATGTGTTTCCATCATAGTTTATGTGCATGTCTTATTATTGGATAAAAAAAAATGATTTGCCTCAAGTGAGTGCTTACATTTTTAATGCATAATTAAAATGTATGTGCATCTTGGCATTTCCATCCAGCATTTTTATGTGATATCACAAAATTTGCATAAAAACAGGCAAAGAGACATATCTAGCGATATTTCTAACGTAAAGCTCGACTGAATGGGTAGAAATCCAGTGTGCCTCACATGTCCTGATTAATTGGGGGGGGGGGATGATTAAAGGTGCGTTCACGCCATATCGAAATTTCCGTAATTACAAGATTCCAACTTGTAAAAAGCGTTCACTTCCTTGTAGAACTCGTAATTACAACTTGTGAACTGGGAGATTAAGGAGAGATACGACTTGTACCACGTGACTGCTGTACCACCTGACCACTGCAGGCTCTGTTTAGGCGTTGATATAGTAGGCTTTTTCAAAATGAACTATACTAGCCTGCCACCGGCTGGCGAGAGTAGCCGCTTGCAGTCGGGGTGGAATTAAAAGTGGAGATGTCAAGTCGGACACTTTCTGGTCCCGTTATGCTGGGTACACACCACAAGATAATCAGGCTGATTTTGGGCCGATTTCTCCGCTTCCGACAATCTTAGGTAATGTCCCGATTATCTTGGTGGATCTAAAGATTATCAGATTTTTCTGTGGTGTGAGGTGTGTTTAGAGTGACTGAATCTGCTCGGAAGAATGTCAGATATCACACGTACGTCTGCAAAATGTCTGTTAAAGATCTCTTGATCTGGAAAGCATCTGCTGTCTACAAATGTCTGGCAGACGTCTTTCAGATGTCAGTTTTACATACATTCTAAATCATAAACATCTTAAAGACATCTAATAGATGTCTATTTGACATCTAAAAGGAAATGTCCTATAGACGTATTGCAAATGAGCAAACATCCTAAATAAATATGTCTTGCAGATGTAAATGCAGACATCAAATAGACGTCTCCGAGATGTATGTGTGCTATCAGGGTCGGAGGCGCCCCGATCGCGAATCGTAAATATTCAACATGTTGAATATTTACGATCAGAAATCCTGATGTGTGGGGGGAACCCCGAGGACAAATGCGCATATGATCTGGAGATTATCACGTGAAACGAAACAATATCCAATCAGAAAGCGAGCTGACAGAAGACGGAAGCATAACAAACGCAGTCATTTTGCAGCACAAAAGGATTTGGACATTATCATCACAATTTCTTCCTGCCATTACCAAAGACTTTAAAGCCTTAAATCTATTTTTTGAATAAATTGCAATTATTTATACTTGTTTAAGGAAATGTAATTTTCTTATTGCTTTTTCTTTATTTATTTATTGTTTTTTGTTTATTATTGTATTTGATGTAATTTATATATTATTGCCCTTGTATGTTCTTTGTTCTAAAATTGCAATTAAAATATATTTATATATACTGTATATTGTTTATTCTCAAGTCTCCAGAGATTTTGCGAGATTTTTCGTGTTCACAGTTGGGACTCTGGTTGAAAATCTGTTGGTGTGTGGTGTGCTGTCCTTGTCACGTCGCAGCACACCACACACTATAGGAGCAAAACGGTTAAATCTAGGATTTTTTTTTGTCCTCATGTTTGTGGTCTCTCACATTTTGAAGATCTTATAAGATTTTAAAAATCTTTTAGTATGGAAGCAGAATAATGACAATAGTTTTTGAAACAAAGCATGCTGAATTCCACAAATTGAAAAAAAGATGCAAATCAGTTTTTGTTAATGATTGACTTGATCCACATATGGCCTTCATCAACAGCCGCTTGCGCCACCTGCTGGTGAGCGGCTGACAGCAGCTGGAGATCATGCATCGGTGCTCTACTGCTATTCCTGCGGTTCCCGGATGTGCAACGCTGAATTTTCTGCCGAATTTTAACCACTGAATTTGTGGCAGCGAATTTGGAAAGTGAAATAAAATGGACCGAATTTTGCCTGTCAAATATTATACATTGTATTTTTAAACAGATTGAATATTTTGGAAGTGAATTCTGGAAGGTGAATATGAATTATTGAATTTTTAATTATGAAAATGT
>JAFVLL020009999.1:0-43971 GCA_021397915.2 Tor tambroides | reverse complement strand
AAAAAAAAAACCCAAAAAACACAGCCCTAGTACAATAATCTTCACTTCAAATGTCATGGTGCTCCGACATCTTATTAGCATCGCAAATGTGTATTAGCAGTGTAAACGTGTCTCAGTCAGTGTGTATTAGCTTTGCTCTGAAACTTGTTTTCACTGTCAGTTCTACTCTTGTTTTTGTTCAGCTGTCCCATGGAAATTAGTCATAGATGCTCAGTTTGTTTGTTGAAGCTTTGTGTCTGGACTGGATTTTTCATCAGCTCTGTAAGAATCAACAAAGCTGTTAGGTGAATGATGTGGACAGACGTTCTTGGCTCTGCTGTGATTATTAATCGCAATGAAACAGAGAAAGAGAGATTTAGAGAGCTGCTTATTTTCATTTTCCTCAGGTTTTACTGACCTTAGCCTTAGTTATTTACTGTGATTTTGCATTACCGTCACGATGCAGGCTATTCAGTTTGATGATGTCGATCGGAATGCTAAAATGATTTCTTGGAAAGACGTTTCAACAGCGCTCCGTTTAATTTGTTCCATCTCATTTTCATTCCTGACTTCCTTTCACATCATGAGGCATTTCCTTTGGTCGTAATGATTTGTGACTCAAACTAGTCTGGCCGAGTGAGTTATCTGAACCTCGGGTCACATTTCTCCTGCATTTCTCTTTCCACAACATGTGCAAAGGTGACCGAATCCATTCGTCCCACAGAACATCTATACATCCAATAATCTTAAAAATACAGTTTCCAATTACAACCAAAGAGGATGTTTTAACGGCGTGTAAAAAACAAGAAAATAAGATTTTGAGAAATGAAAAAAGATCTCGTCATAATATGATGAGAATTAAAGTTTTCAGAATCAAGTTAAGATATTAAAATGGAAATATTTAGAGAAAAAAATCTCAGCGTTACAAGTCATAATGACAAATATGAGAATAAATGCTTTGTATCCTAATGCCACTTTATTCTCATAATTTTGACTCTTTTCAAAACATTTTATTCTCAAAACTTAGTGTTACAACTCAAAATCACACTTTGTCTTTTTCTGTCTTTAAATATTAGATTTATTATAATATATTTACATATTATATAAATTATATATTAAATTAATACAGGTATATTAGTTAAAAATATTGGATTATGAAGATTAGGTATACTGGGTTAGCAAAGATTGAAATACTTAAATTACTAAAACTGAAATAAATTAAAACTAAATAGAAAAATTAAAACAAATATAAATGACAAAATCAGATAAAAATGACTAAAACTTAAGGAATTCAGTTTATTAACTTAAACATTAAAATGGAAACTGAAAATATAAAAATAAAAGCTAATCTAAATTTTTAATGAATACCATAGTAGTAATACATAAATAATCATATATAAATGATACCAAAATAACACTGGCCTAATATCATAGGACAATCTTTAAAAGTCACAAAGAGCATTTTATTCTCTAGTTCTTTAACGATACATGTTGTGCTGCTTCAAAAAACCCCAAAATCAAAACACTCATCAGAAGAACCTGTAATGTAACATTTTTTGAACTTTTACATCTCCAAAGAACCGTTTAGCAACACAAGAACCTGATTCAGCCAAAACTGGTCTTGATAAGAAGAACATAAGGAGCCGCAAAGAACCACTGAAGTCTGACGTTTTGATGTGTCCAACTCAAATCTGTTTAGTTGTTTGTAGTCTGAACAGCAAAAAGCATCACAGAGATTGGCTGTCGGCCCATATTCTTCACTTCTCACCTTTTTGACGCTTTCACCATTTGCTCCTCTCCATCATCAGTCCAACAACACCTTGTGAATTGAAAGCGGCGCTCATCTCTGCTTCCATGGGGACTTAAATTCACTGTCTGATCCTCCTCTCGAGTCAAAATGTCATGATAGACATGAGTGTGTGAAAATATGCAGTTCCCATCATTTTTTCATTCTTGTGTTATGCTTTGCTGTTAATTTACTTACCCTCAAGCCATCCAAGATATAGGTGACTTTCTTTCTTCAGTTAAACAGTAAAGAAGATTTTTAGCTGAACCCGTGCTCCTTGTTGATACGAGTGAGCAGCTGCCCATTTTTAATAATAAAAAGTATATCAAGGAATACAAAATTAATACCTGTGGCTCCTGACAATATATTGAGGTCTTATGAAGCAAAATGATCGGTCTGTGCAAGAAACTTGAAGTGCATGTGTTAAATGGATTGTACTGTTGTTCAGAAATACACTGATTGTTGATGAAACGTCTTTCTGAAAAAGGACCGTTATACAGTGTAGGGCTTGGCGATATGACCAAAATCTTATTTCATGGTATGACAAAATTTTATCTTATGATATTTCACAATATAGCCTAATTATTTTTATTTTTTTTTTTGTTGTTAAAAATAAGAACACAGAAGCAAATTACAAACACAATAGAACAAAAATACAAACTAAATAAATGCATGTTTTTCTGCTACAGTAGGTTTATTTAACATATAAGAAATACTACAGACATTGAATGATTCAAATAAACAAACCTGCATATACTGTATGAATCGAATATGAACTGATTCTTATTAAAGATACACAAGTGATTCAGTCAAGAGCAGTGAGTGATTTTCTCTTTGTCTTTTGTTGTTTGATTAACATTAATAACAGAAAGCAGCAGGTAAATTAGACTGCTGTCCCTTTAAGACTTCTGTCCCTTTAGACTAACTGCACAGATCCAATATACTGAAACACATCGGGTTTTCACCCTTTTACGTTAATTTAACACACAACCGACTGTGTTTACGTGAATACTCCACACAGTGGGCATTCTGACATAATTGTGTGTGTATTTGACCATCAAGCGCAATAAGACTGTGTGCACACTTCAGCTGCATGTGAGCGCGTGAGCGTTGCATTGAGTTCTTTTTCACTGCTTAATGCGCTTAACTCTATTTTAACATCTATTTAATGTCCCACTCTTTATTTTTTCATTCATGCATTTTTCTTTATGATTCGTAGGTCAGGTGTGTATAACTTTTAAGAAGTATATATATTTGTAGCAATAGCCAAAAATACATAGTATGGGTCAGAATTATTGATTTTTCTTTTATGCCAAAAATCATTAGGATATTAAGTAAAGATCATGATCCATATTCTGTAAATTTCCTACTGTAAATATATCAAAAGTTAATTTCTTATTAGTAATATGCATTGCTAAGAACTTCATTTGGACAACTTTAAAGGTGATTTTCTCAATATTTTGATTTTTTTGCACCCTCAGATTCCAGATTTTCAAATAGTTGTATCTCAGCCAAAGCATACATCAATGGAAAGCTTATTTATTCAGCTTTCAGATTACGTAAATCTCAAAAAACTGACCCTTATGACTGGTTTTGTGGTCCAGTGTCACATATTTGCATACCGTGAAGCAAAATGTTTGACAAGAGACACTTTATACCGTTGTAAGGATATATACTCAGTCCTAATACAGTTTGTTTCTTTGTCAAGACTGGAAGTCCATCCCTCACAGCCCTGTTTTCATCCATGTAAAATGGTGTTCAATATGGTGTCTAACCTGCCTAAAGTCTAATGGCTTTACAAAAACTGCATAAAAAGTTTGTACATTTTGTCATTACAAGTTTGGCACATCCAATGAGGCTGAGACTAACTGAATATCGACTGCACTCTCTGCCCAAAACAGAGCAGATTTTATCACTTCAGTTAGTCCTAACGATTGGATTTGAGAAACATTTGAATTCTCCACAGATTCTGAGCTCGGTATGACAACAGTGAACCGCTGCCTGGACGCGGCCAAAGCTTGCAATGTTGACGATGTGTGCCAGAAGCTGCGCACAGAGTACGTGTCAACATGCATCAAGCCCTCCACCAAGACGGGTTTGTGTAACCGATCGAGGTGCAACAAGGCCCTGCGGCGGTTCTTCGACCGCGTGCCTCCGGAGTACACCCACGAGCTGCTGTTCTGCCCTTGCAGCGACATGGCCTGTTCAGAGAGACGGCGACAGACCATCGTGCCCAGCTGCTCCTATGAAGGAGAAGAGAAACCCAGCTGCCTTTCCCAGATGAGGATCTGTAAGGCCGACTATATTTGCAGGTCAGTTTCAGAGACCTCTTCTCTCTGTGGGCGGCGGAATTAAACAACTCACCTTGCATGCACTCTTTTCTCAGGCTAAAGAAAGCCTTGACTTTTCTATAGCTGTCTGGAGAAAAGAGAGTACGCACGTATTGCTGCCGATAAGAAAAGAGCTTTTCTTCACATTCCTCCTAATCCATGTCTGTTTAAATGGGCATTGGACAGACAAATTAAAGCTGTGAGACCCTGAAATGTTTCTGAAGTCAGACTGGTCCAGATAAAACCTCACGATTGTGCATTAAATGTTGAGCAGTGCAGGTTATATGAAGTCAAATTCAGTCCTTGCATGATCACAACTAATATTCTGGATCCTCAGCAAAGTCACATGCATCGCTGTTCAGTCTATTCCTATAAATAACCAAGAGAAAGCCATCTGTTGATGATTAATTGGTATTAGAGATGAGAACTAATCAGTTCTGCTATGAAAAATAATATTTGCTTGCAAGGTAGCGTTTTTGACTTCCAGTGGGTGATTAACGGACTCAGATGCCTTAGTGAATGATGTCAAGAAAAGCAGCACGCTATGATTATGATGATGACTATATATCAAAGATGCTGTCAGGATGTTGGCATTTAAACCAAACAGGGTCTATTCTCTTAGCGTCACAGACAATAGGGAAAAACAGTGCTAATGGCATAATGGACTATGATTGAAATATAAAGGAACTACTTTTAACCTTCTAAAAGTGAGTGTAAATGTGTCATTTATTGTTAATATTAACTCTTTCCCTGCCAGCATTTTTAAGTTGCCAGCCACAGCCAGCATTTTTCATAATTTTCACAAAATTTTCATGTCCCCTAGAATAATTTTTTGCATGAATATCTGAACATGCAAAATGTCAAAAGAAGGAACAGAGCTTCTGCTTTTAAAAAAAAATAGTCAAGCTTCATGCATTATTTTTTATCAACACTTGAATGTGGGTAAGTTTAATAAAAAATGCAACATTTTAAACAAAAAGCTAAGAAAATGGCATGTTTGTGAAAAACTACATCCAGTTGGGATTCAGATCGATGATGAAAACACAGATGGAGTCGATCACTTCACTGACACATCCAAAGCTTCACAGTCCTAAACCACTTTGTAATTTTGGTAGTGTTAGACTGCCACTTGATGAACAAATGTAATCTAAAACGTATTTTGAGAAGCAGATTTAGGTGTTGTTCACACAGAACATGTCTGTCTAAAATCACAAGACACAGCGCTCAGGAGTAGTTTTAAAAAAACGCAGCACAGAATGCCTTCTCTGCCATATTGCCGTCAAATAAAACAAACAAAACTAACTTAACTTGACACAGCATCTTAAAAATGCATCGCTCATGTGCGAGACGCTGCAAAAGACCTGAGCACAACAGCCATGCACATCTGTCTTGCGTGTGTTTATATAGAAAAACAATAGAAAAGTAGCGCATTGAAATGGAAAAACACATTCTGTGTGAACGGCCCCTTAGACAACAGAGATTGTACTTTGTGATTATGTCAGTATGGCCGACACACTTATTAGGACTCTTCTGTCTGCTTGGCTGCTGTCCATGAATATAAGGCTGTGCTTGTTCTGCAGGTCCCGTTTGGCCCAGTTTCAGTACGACTGCCAGCCAGAAGAGCAGTCTGCCACCGGCTGCAAACAGGGGAACTACGCAGCATGTCTTATTGCTTACACTGGACTGATAGGTGAGTAGTTCAAAGCTGTTTTAGACAATTGTTCTGCAAACTGGAAAAGGATTTGCATGCATGATTGTGGCTGGCCATTAAAACAGGAGCGAAGCTGATGCAATTGGTTTGGAGAGTGATACCATGGTTATTCCCTTACTCAGAGAAATACAGGGACACCTGTGTGTCTGTGATGAGAGACTATAAAACTACCCAGGCACTTTTAAAGTCATGGAGAGATTGATTTCACTTCCCAATAAAATAGATTGAAAGCAATATTTTTTATGAGGTTTCTGTTACATGGAGCCTTTTTTGTTTGTTTAGTTCTGCTTCATGCTCATTTGCTATATATTGGGCAAACAGAATCCCTTTTAAATAAATCTCTTTTTTAAACAAAATTTTCATTTCAGCAGACATACTTCTGACGGGAAGTTTGATTTTATGAATGCACATGTAATATTAAAACTATATATTTATACATTGTCGGCCAAATGTTTGGAATTAAGTCTTTTTAAGAAGTCTCACCAAGGCTGCATTTATTTGATCAAAAACACAGTAAAAGCAGTAATATTGTGAAATATTATTACAGTTTAAATTAACTGTTTTCTATTTTAATGTATTTTTTAATTTTAATTTTAGCTGAATTTTTAGTATCATTACTCCAGTCTTCAGTATCACATGATCACATAAAAATCACATAAAACTATTATTTTTTAAAATTATACTTACCCTTATTATTTAATCATTATTATTATTCATTATGAAATATTTAGCAGCACATCTGTTTTCAACATTGATAATAATCAGAAATGTTTCTTGAGCAGTAAATCAGCATATTAGAATGATTTCTGAAGATCATGTGACACTGAAGACTGGAGTAATGATGCTGAAAATACAGCTTTGATCACAGGAATAAATTACATTTTACTTTATATTATTTTAAATTGTAATATTATTTCACAATATTGCTCTTTTTTACTGTATTTCGTAAATATTTCATATATTTTTTAAAGTTTTCGACGTCAGTGTACATGCAGTATATATATAAAAATTGATTTCTAAATATTACAGCTCCATATAGAGGGAGAATATTCATAGGTCATAAGGCAAGTCTGTAAAAGAGTCTTGTGTACGTATACGTTTGGATTAAATGAATCCATTTAGGTTCAAAGGTTCCAAAGGTTCAAAAAGAAAATGATTGATTGAGTCAGTGTGGAAGAACTTGACTGGTCTGCATAAAACCAAGTCCTAATCCCAGTTGAACACTGGCTCTGGTGTGACTGTAAATGCAGACCTTGAGCCAAAAACTCATCACCAAACACCAATGACTTGTACATATGGGTTCAGTCATTTTAGACACTTCCAAAACTGTTGGAACAGAGATGGAAATACAATTTTTAAATACATGAATTATGTTCCCATCGTTGTTGCCACAGATTTGGAAGTGCATTTTTCCGTTCTAAAGAAGGGGGTGTCCCAATACTTTTGTCTATATAGTGTATGTACAAGTCATTGGTGTTTGGTGATGAGTTTTTGGCTCAAGGTCTGCATTTACAGTCACACCAGAGCCAGTGTTCAACTGGGATTAGGACTTGGTTTTATGCAGACCAGTCAAGTTCTTCCACACTGACTCAATCAATCATTTTCTTTTTGAACCTTGTCTTATACACAGAGGCATTGTCATGTTAGAATAGAAAAGGGTCCTGTCCAAACTGTTGCTATAATATTAGAAGCACACAATTCCCTAGAATATCATTATATGCTTTAACATTAAGATTTGTACTCATAGAAATTACTAAAGTAGCCAAACCTGTTCATTAGAAGGGGGCGACCCAATACTTTTGGCAATATAGTGTATATCTGTTATGCAGTATTTTGGTGCTAGTTTGTGTATTGATCATATTATGGGAAATCACAAATGTCTAAATGCCTTTTGGTATCGCAGGCAGCCCAGTCACCCCAAACTATGTGGACAACTCCACATCCAACGTGTCTCCCTGGTGCTCGTGTTCAGCCAGCGGGAACCTGAAAGATCAGTGCACTGAGTTCCTGGACTATTTCACCAACAACGTCTGTCTCAGTGAGTCAAAGCTCCTGTACTTACACCGTCTGTGTCAGCCGTCGTATCTGAGTCACGATCATGTCATATGTGAAAGGACGTTGTGTGTGTAGTCTGGCAAAAGGACTCTGTGGTTATTGTTAGTCAACATTGTAATGCCAGAGCAGAATCACAGGCTCGGTTTTAAACCCTAGTGAGATGCAACAGATTTATCATTAGGGATGCACCGATGTATCAGCCGATTGTTTAAAATCAGCCGATGATCAGGGCCAATTATTTTCTGTCAATCAAAAGGCAGCAGAAAAGCATGTCAGACAGCAACTGAAGAAATTGTTTCTTGTGTTGAATTTAGGGTTGTCCAGGTTAAAGTTGTCAGTTTACGTTTTTTCCCTGTAAATTTTACAGTAACTTACCGTTAACCATGTAACAGGTTTTTACTGTAGCATTTTCACAGTTTTTCACCGTTAAAATCACGATCATTTTTTACAGTGTATGAACCAAGGGTATAGAATTTAATAGGAACTCTATGACATGTCCCTACCAATATCCAGTGACTACTGAGCTGTCCCTATGGTCTAAATCAACTTTGAGTAAAGAAAAGAGAAGTTTAGAGCCAGATTTTTAAGTATGAAATGAAATTGAAATTTAGCTAGCAGTTATATTTTCCTATATTCTCTTTTGAGTAGTCAAACAATCCAAAGAAAACATCTTTAAAACAGAAAGAAAAGTCACTTACAAAATGAGATTAGATGAACATTAAAAAATCTGACCAAAATTTACATTACCATAACAAGTGAATGAATTTTCCTCAGAAGAGTGACAAAAACAGCAGCTCACTTCAGTGTCTGACTTATAAATACATCCATAAGCTTTTTGTGAAATTTGGATTAACTCATTGATCTGTTGCTTGACCTCTTCATATTTAAGGAGAGAACTATAGTTTCCATAGTCGGACATCACTTGTTATGATTTTCAAGGGCGTAGAATTTAGTAGAGACACTAGGGACTTGTAATGTTGTTGGTTATACATAATCAAAAGTGTGTTGTATTGCCTGATGGATATGCTAGCATAAAAAGCCCTCTTTATGAATTATGAATATGTTGGCAACAATAGCTATAAATAAAGACTTTAGATGACATGAAACTAAACTATCAATATCGGCAGATTTTATTCTAAATAATCGGCTATCGTTATCGGCTGAGAGATTTAGTATCGGTGCATCTCTATTCATCATAGTCAGATGTTTCTGAACCTTAAATTCAGAAATGAATCTTAAACACTGTATGCATCAAAACAACACATGCAGATTTGCAAACGAAGGCCACAGCAGTTGGCAAGGAGGGGAAATGCATTTAAAGCATGCAGACGTTTTCTAAACAGGCGATGCTGACATAAATATAATTACTTTTAGCCACCCTTAAACACTTTGATAATTATTTAGAATAGAAGTTTGTATTAAAGTGGAATGTCCTTCACAGCAGCACAGAACAGTATGAAGTCTCCTCTTGCTATTCACTGCTCCATTAGTCATACGTTCTCTGTTTTACTGTATGTCTCATCAACCTAGCGTTCGCTGCCGCTGCACAGAAGACCAAGCAGTCGGCCTGCCTCTCTCAAATGACAGAGTATTTCAGAAATCGCAATCTGTCTCTCGTCGCTTGCGTCCTGATTCTCCATTTAAGCAGAACCAGGACATACTTTCTGAAAAGCATTTGAAGAGTGCCACTCTTTAGGATTGTCTGCCTGTGGTTTGTATTGGGATGTATTCAGTAGCAGGGGTTATCTATGTAGGACTATGATAAGAATTGTAAAGTCAAATTATAATAATTCTTTAAAAAAGGGTTTGCCTTTACATACCCCTTAATACTAATCTTGAAATGCATGTTGACAGAATATATGGGTGTTTCTTCAACTATGTGTGCTTTTGTGTCTCAGATGTTGATTTTTTTAAATCAAAAAACTAACAAATTTTCTAAGAAATTTTTCATTTTCTTATGTAAATATCAAATGCTTTCATCTTGGTTTTTCAAACACCTTTAAATCTTAAGATATGAAAATCCTTGTTAAAATATTAATTATATATATATTTTTTTTAATAAAAATGATCATTTAGAGGATGAGTGACATAAATTTTAACATTTATTATGCAAAAATTATTTATGGAATGGTTTATATTATTTTAATATATATAAAATGTAATTGATTGCTGAATTTCAGCATCATTACTACAGTCTTCAGTGTCACATGATCCTTCAGAAATCATTCTAATATGCTGATTTGCTGCTCAAGAAATATTTCTGATTATTATCAATGTTGAAAACAGTTGTGCTGCCCAATATTGTTGTGCAAACTGTGATACATTTTATTTTTTAAGATCCTTTGATAAATAGAAAGTTCAAAGGAACAATATTTATTTGAAATAGAAATCTTTTGTAACATTATAAATGAGTTTTCATCATTTTTAATGAATAAAAGTATCAATTTTCCAAAAAAAAATCTCACATAAAATCTTAAATCTTAAACATATTTCTTTTTGTCATTTTATTTTTTCACTATTTTTATTGCATATTTATTGTCAGTTATTTTCCAAATTACATAAAAAGTTACATATTACATAAAATTAAATATTAACTATAACACAAATTACGTATGATATATATATATATATATATATATATATATATATATATATATATATATATATATATATTATAATACATTTTATTATTATTTATTATTATTGATTTTACTATTAATAATAGTTACCATGATTATATATATATATATATATATATATATATCATGGTAACTATAATTAATAGTAAAATCAATAATAATAAATAATAGTAAAATGAAATAAAAATGTTTATAGTATCATTCCCACCACCATAATTTCCACCACTGATTGAAATATGATTTAAGATGGTGGGGAGTGATATTTTTGTTTAATATAAAATTGACAAAAATGACAGAATATATTCAGCGAATGTTATGTGTGAGAGTTTGTTTTCTAAAAATTCACTCTTTCTATATAGAATAAACCCCATAAACAGTCTGTTACCATCTGAGGTTGAGTAGGCCGCAGACGTTTGAAAATGTAAAGAGCTATCTGAAGTGCAAAGCTTATTCTGAGCCACAAGCATAAATGAATCTAGATTGATATCCAGCCCCCTCTCAGTCACACTCCTCCAGTCCCATTCCTGAAGGTCCTTATGTATTATATATATCGCGATTCATCAATACGGCCGACTCCTTGGCAATATTCTACGCGCTCCTGTTCAAACAGAGATCTCTTACATGAAGTAACTCCTCAGACAGCCAAGTGGCAGCTCTCTGAGTGAGCGATGTGAGCGGATGAGAGTGATGTTTGGTCAAGCCACTCATCTGTGTTTTAATGAGAGGATGTGGAGAGGCAGGTGCAGAAGCGCGGCCTGAGCAGAATACTGAGCGCTGCTTAGACCAGAATTCAAATAAGCGTCTGAAAACATGAGCAGTTGCGAATGGAAATTATGTGTTTGACTCAGAGTTGTGGACGTCTTGTCTCTTGCATGAATAGGGAACGCTCTCCTGACGTTTGGGAATGGAATAGACTTCACACCCACTCCTACCCGACTGCAGCGATTAAGCCCTGTGACGGACAGAGGGCCACGACCGACGACGGTGTTTCTCACTCTGGAGACAGAACAAAATGCTCTGAGCCCAGCCAAACCCACACAGGTGAGGGTTAGAGATGGGGCGCAGTTCGGTTATGGGTTTATAACTGCCTTGATTGTAGTGTGGCTCTGAAGGAACTGGCTTTCCACAATAAAGAGCCATTTCATCTGTGTTGCTGCGAGATCGGAAAATTGGGCCGATTTCTCTGTAACTGTATAAAATGGCAAATGGGGAGTCTCTTACGGTAAAAACAGGGTTGCATGATTAATAAAACTAAAATGGAATAAAGATTTGCGCTGCGTGTTTCAGAGGGAAGTGCAGCACTGCGTTCTTTCAGTGTTACAAACTGCTTATGATTCACGTAAATCAGATTACTTTCAAGTAACTGGCAAAAGTGTGCATCACTTTTACATTTGCAACAAAATATCTCACTGTGTTCTTTCAGTGTTACAAGTAACATGAGTTACGTAATCAGATTACTTTTTCAAGTAACTAGTAAAGTATTGCATCACTTAAATTTGTAACAAAATATCTCACTGTGTTCTTTCAGTGTTACAAGTAACATGAGTTACGTAATCAGATTACTTTTTCAAGTAACTAGTAAAGTATTGCATCACTTAAATTTGTAACAAAATATCTCACTGTGTTCTTTCAGTGTTACAAGTAACGTGAGTTACGTAATCAGATTACTTTTTCAAGTAACTAGCAAAGTATTGCATCACATAAATTTGTAACAAAATGTCTCACTGTGTTCTTTCAGTGTTACAAGTAACATGAGTTACGTAATCAGATTACTTTTTCAAGTAACTAGTAAAGTATTGCATTACTTTTACATTTGCAACTAAATATCTGAATTACTTTTTTAAATAAGTAATGAAACAGAATGCTCTGAGCCCAGCCAAACCCACACAGGTGAGGGTTAGAGATGGGGCGCAGTTCGGTTATGGGTTTATAACTGCCTTGATTGTAGTGTGGCTCTGAGGGAACTGGCTTTCCACAATAAAGAGCCATTTCATCTGTGCTGCTGCGAGATTGCAAAATTGGGCCGATTTCTCTAGAGCTGTATAAAATTGCAAATGGGGAGCCTCTTACAGTAAAACCAGGGTTGCATGATTAATAAAACTAAAAATATGCACTGCGAGTTTCAGAGTGAGGTGCAGCACTTTGTTTTTTCAGTGTTACAGGTAACGTGAGTTACATAATCAGATTACTTTTTCAAGTAACTAGTAAAGTATTGCATTACTTTTAAATTTGTAGCAAAATATCTGAGTTCTGAGTTGCTTTTTCAAATAAGTAATGCAAGTTACTTTGTTTTCCCATTTATTCACTGACACCTCTCCTGTCCCTGTCTTGAGAGAAATTAGAAGTGAGGTGCAGATGCACTTCTATCAGCCTGAGGCTTATTAATTTCACTTTTGGTGTGAAAGGGCCTTTACAGTTGTCAAAAATAGTTTTTTTTTTTTTTTTAATTAAAAAATAAATAAGCAAGCCCAGCCCAGGTGAAATAAAATAATACAAAGGAAACATAATACATTTCTTTGCATAAAAAGTAGCTAAGTTATGTAATTAGTTTCTTTTTTATGGAGTAACACAATATTGTAATGCATTACTTTTTAAAAGTAACTTTATACTATACTAACTAAACAGTATATTGATATTCTTAAAACATTCTGGTTAATTTTCTTTATTTAATTTTTTATCTAATTTTTATTGTGTGAATACTGTACATGTATGTCACCTTTGAGCAACATTAAACAGCCTGCATAAATAGCCATAAATGCCATGTCAGATGCAGCTACTGTTCCACCTTTGCAATGTAAAGATGGCTTTTGTTAATGTTGATAAAATTTTATAGGTAGCAGGTTATAGTATTCTGATTGAATTAGTTGGTAAATGTAAGTATTTGGCATTAAATACAGATACATATGGATGCCCCTTTCCAACACTGATTAAAGAATAAAAAAGGTAATTGTGACTTTTTATCTCAAAATTCAGATTTTTTTTTTCTCATAATTCTGACTTTTTCTCAGACTTTTGTGATATAAACTTGCAGTTCTGAGAAATAAAGTCATAATTAAGAGAAATTAACTTGTAATTCCGAGAAAATAGTCAGAATTGATATAAACCTGCAATTCTGAGAAATAGTCACAACTCAGAGAAATGAAGTCAGAATTGCAAGATATAAACTTGCAATTGTAAGAAAAGAGTCTTTTTTTCTCTCAGAGTTGGACTTCATAACTTGCAACTGCAAGTTTATATCTCAAAATTCTGAGAAAAGAAGTAAGAATTGCTAGAAAGAAGTCAGAATTGTGAGCTAAAATGTTGCATTTTTATTTTTATTTTTTAGTTGCTTTTTTAATTCAGTGGCAGAAATGGGCTTCCATACAGTAGATACATTTAATATAATAATAAAGAATTGCCATTGCAAAGGTTAAAAAATGTCCCTAGGAATCAAATTCAGAGGTTAAATATTTCACTTTAATGGAAAAATTTCTGATCCCGATGTGCACAATCAAACTTACATTAAGTTTTTTTTGGAAAAAGCAACTCCCATTCTAAACCAAACTGGTAATGCTTTCTCCTCTTGTTCTTCAGGACTCTGCGAAGGTGAGACTTTGGTCTGACTCCACCGCCTCCTTCGACACACAGCAGAACTCGGCTGGCGCGTTTTCTGCAGCACTGCCTGTCTGGATTTGTATGTTTCTCAGCTTCTTGCTCCGCTGTGATCAGTAAACAGACTCAAGACTTTCAGGACATTTATTCTGACGGGCCCGTGATTTTGGACCAACTGGAACCTGTTCAGCTGGAGAAACTGTCCACGCCGGCCTCATTTCTCTAACATTGAAGTCATCGTGTTATTATTTCTGTGAAAGCGCCAGTAAAACCTCCAGAATCTGAATTTGCAAGGCACTTTTCTAGAAATGAATGTGGTTAGTCAAACACAAAGGCCAGCGGAAAACCTATCTGTACATATGTACATAGCGTCACACAGAGTCAATATGAAACTGTGCTGTTTATTGAGAGTTTCAGTGTAAAATCATATTTTTGTGGGGAGCCAATTCAAAAGACTAAAAGTTTCTAAAGCCCAAATAACCTTCTAGCACTCCAAAATCAATTCCTGATGAAATGCAGAGAGAAACAAAGCTTTTTCTTTTATAGTTCCTCATGCATCAGTTCAACGGTTTGGAGATCCCCGTGAGGAAAACGGCGATTTAATATCATTCTGTTCAACTTGACTGAAGAGAAGACATAGGCTATTTCTGATCAATAACATAATGGTAATGCTTTGGGTGGAAGTAAACAGCACTCTTTCCAAAGCCCATAATGTGCTATTGGGACATAAGCTACTTCAACTAACCGATCTTGGAGACTCAACATTGTTGTGGCATTGCCACAGCTGATTTACCGCCCAGTACTGTGTCTTTATGTATAATACGGTGTGTTTATGAGGAGTCCCGGTGGTTATGATCATGAATATGAGGGCTGGCGTTGTGGGAACAGGTTAGGAGAGGTGTTTCCCGCTCCAGCCGCTGCTAAGAAAGCCCTTGACATTTCTAAAGGAAGGCTGGGAATCTCATTATGGAACATTCTTTGGTTCATCATATGGCACTAATAAAAGATGCTGGTTCATTTAAAGCCTGTTGCTGTTCCTCTCTGAAACTTTCAACAAACTGGCACAATAATGTGGAAAAGTTAGTCTGGTGAAACTCCACAAGGTGCCTGTGTGTCTTTGTTAAAAACATGCTTGGGGCCAAAAGTGTGGAGAAACGGTTATTCATAGAGAAAGGAGAAGCTATAGAGATTCCTCGTCCGACACAGAGATAGTTTATGGCCAGGTAAATCAAGGGAACTGAGGCAGGGGGATTATTTGGATCTCAGGAGGGGAAGAACATTTCGTCAAAACTTGACCGTGCTAAAGCCATTAATTCCATTAAGATATATATATATATATTTTTTTTTGGAGAACTCTATTAATTTTTTTTTTTTTTGAACTACAAAAAAGTATGTACAAATTGTGTTACAACCTACATCTGATGTGATATAATAATGTAGTGAAAATACATTTAAACATTTAAGATTTTAAAAAGTTCTAACAAATGTTAAATATTTATTCTTTTTATATTAATACATAAATAATAAATATATAGATATATAATTAGATATAAAATAAAAAGTGTTATTAGCATAATGTGCATAATTTAAAACAGAAATGTGTTTGAAATTAATGCTGGAGATGCAGTCTGGCAAGGAGGGAGACGAGCTACACAGCCACATTGCAGTTTTGTTGAATTTATATTATTCATTTATTTTATTTTCATATGGCTGTGTAGGGATTTAAGCATCTTTCTGAGTACGTTAGGTACAGTCTTAAAGAGGAAAAGTAGTGTTTTTCTTCAGCTATTACAATGTCAATTCATGTCTTGTTGGTTTTGGTCTATATAAACAGGGAATGATAAGCTGAGTGATGTGCTGAAGCAGATTTTGAGTGCAATAACTCAAACTCAGTCAGCCGCTTTCATCATGGTCTGTTACCCAATTACGCAGGATATCAAGATCCTCGGACGCACATGGAGAAATGCTGCAGCCCGTCTTGGCCCTGTGCCCAGTTATAATGCAGCTTTTCCATTCCAATCCTATTTAACACATTTTATTGATTAGATCCCAGACACAGATATGGATTTCTTAAATAAAAAGGCCTATATTCAAGCAAAAATTATGTTTTTTCCCTTTCCTTTTAATTTCCTTTTTCCATACCCCATGTTCCAGTTCATTACAAATTAGTCCTCATTCGTTCGTTCATTCACTCACTCGTTCATTTCTTATTTTTAGCCTACAAAGAGCAAACAAGTACACATCACAGTCTAAAAGTGCACATAGTAATACAAATATTTACATTATTCATCACGAGAAGTAATTTAAACTAATTGTGCACCATTAAAATGTTTTATGCGATGTTCATACAGGTTTCGATGGCTCACGTTTATGTTCATTTGCTTTAGCTGACATTTGAAAACCCGCTGCATCAAGCACCTCGCATTTTGCAAAATATTTACACTAAGCCCATATAATCACGGTTCTGGGGGAAAATCAATTAAATCTATTTGCCGAGGCGTGTTAAAAGGAGTTCATTTAAAAAAAGAGCCAGAGGCCCCATCCCGAAAGGCCAGAGTGCTATAATACAGCCAAGCACCTTTCCAGCCCTCATCTGCCCATATTCAATCCCAGACCGCTCATTGATCCACCTGAGTGTAGACCACATCATCACACAGCGATCCATCTCAATACACCACCGACATCTCCATCACACGTAATTGCTGGATGCATTTATCTGAATATGTGCTGAAATGAAGTATTCCACAGAGCGATCCAGTGAGAGATCTGGGACGCTATTTTTCATTCTGAATAAACTCTGTCACGGTGACTTTATGTGTGTGTGGGACTACAGCAAAGAGCCTAATGTCATTTCACAGCTTTTTAAATGAGCTTATATAACTTTCCATGTGTGTGAAATACAGCTCTGCATATTTAAACATACATGCTGCAATTTGTTCCCTTTCTGCTCGGCTTTAAATAGAAATAGGCTCAGTGATGATAGGTGACAGGTTGTACCGCTGTCATTTATTCTCTTAAAAAATGTGTAAATCCCAGTAGCCTTTACCGTTTAAATCCATCTTTTACTTCACAGAGTGCAATGTGGGTACTTATGCCGTGTGGCTGCACCTGTTTCATTCATCTCACAGTGAGGATGTCAAGATACTCAGGGTTTCCGAGTGAACGGCTGCCGAGACGTTCAGGTGTCCGACCTTCTGTCATCTCCTGCCTAAATTATGGTCTGTAACCATTTCACGCTATTTAGAATTTCATCATGGTAGACATACAAGGCTGTAATGTGTCAAGACACAGAGGAGCTCTGATCACATTCCCGCTGATTTCCTGGATATCCGAGAAAATGTAGTTAAGTCAGGCAAAATTGGATAGTAGCGACTAGGGACATAAATTTTATAGGTGAGCCCCTTTTCGTTGTGTCCTGTGAGTAGAATTTACCTTATGAACTTCAGTGGGCCTCCTTCTTCATGGGGCCTGGGACAAAAGCCCCCATATTTCCACCTTCAAAGGTGGAAACCAAGTGTGGAAAAGTCTTAAAAGTGTTATGACATAAAAAAAAAAATTCCTTGATGTTCTGACATCTTTGTACCATTAAACAGCAATTTTAAATGGCAAAATTCTTACACGTTTTGTAGCTTAAAACAAAAGAGCATTTATTTAACCAAGCTCCAGAAATGACTTGTTTGGATGTAAATGTGCATATGACTACCTATAGAGCAAGGCATCAACCAATTTTTAACAGCAACGAAAACGAGACTGTTGTTTAACAACACAACTATTGTTTAGCTGACAAAATGTTTTCCATAAAACATAAAAAAATTCCATAAGCAGTTTTTAAAGTTGTGTGTTGTGAAAATTGCGATCTAGGACCTTTATACAGTACGTCACCCACATGACGTCTTACCCAAAATCTATAGAGAAACCTTCATCAGGCCTGGGACAAAATTCCCTGTTGTCCTCCCTGAAAGTTAGAAATCAAGTGTGAAAAAATGTCAAGGCATGAGAAATAAAATTTTCATTGATCTTGTGACATATAAGTGGTCTTTATACCATTCAAACATCCTGCAAGTTTCATAGATTAAAACGTCCTTCTCCAAAAAGATCATTTATTTAAAAGAAGTGTATGTAGTTTTGTGTATTTTTGCGACTTTGGAGCCCCCTACAGTTAAATGAACAGAATTCAATGTCGTAATTACAGTAAATAGCTGTGGCTGTGATTTTGTTGCTGCCGTAAAGCGATCCGCCTTTTCGCGGAATTTCGTACCCGCTCAATAAATTTACGTACTCCCATAAATAAACGTCTGGGAGGAGCATAAGAAAGAAAAAGAAGCCATTCACCTTATTTTAAATCAGAGTACCGTCAGAGTGATTTTGAAACTGATATTTCGAGGTAAAAACCTTACATACATTTGCTTTCGTTTTAATGGCATTCCAGATCGCGTCAGAGGATTAAATGTTTGTTCAGAGCTATTTGATAGAAGATGGTTTTGTGAACGAGGCACAGTGTAAAGAAACTTTTGTTGAAAGATGAAGCATCCAACTGTATCGGATCTGACAGCAGCAACATCGCAAAGTGTGAGTAAACAATTTTATGTATTTCTGTAAATGGCGCTTTTATATGCATATAGACAAGCCTTAAAGACGGATTTCAGCATCAGCATCAATTTCAGAATAATAGTTGAAAATATTTTTTTGCCAATATTTGTGTATACATGCATGCATATATGAATAAATAAAAAATAAAATAATAATCCATGACCTCTTTAAACTGTGGGAGTAGATGGACAGGTCAGTTGCTTGTCAGGAGCTTGTCCACTTTTATTGTGTTTACCCGTCATAGATTTTACGTTTGACATTTCATTTTGATTATGGCGGAAAAAGAGACGCTGCCATGAGCATTTGGAGAGATTGTTCTGTTAGATGGTAAACATATCATAATATTCATAACTTGTTCAGAAATGTCAGCTCTCAGCTGTGCTTCTGCACTGACAGAAGCCGAATCTGAGTTTGGCAATGGAATAATCTCTGTGGTGTCCTCGTTTTTTTCCAAAGTTCATCCCAAACTATGATTATAAATCCCTGCACGATCAATAAAAACGATTGAGTGAGCAGTGTGCTGGCAGGGTTTGGAAACCTTTTGCCATTATAACAGCATCCTAGCCGCGTCTGCACTTGTCTGTCTGTCTCCTATGGACGTTGTCTGTCTTTTTCCCAGTAGTGTGTTTGCATTCAGAGGAGCAACTCATATACACAACTTCCATTATTTCCAAAGCCGGCATTGCTGAAGAAGGAATTATGATCGATTTTTATCTCATCGCTGTAAACATTGAGACAAAGCTGAAAGCAAAGTCATGCTGCATGTCAACTTCATTTTCCTGGGGGGTTTTTTGTCTTAAGGCTAAAACAAACAGTTCTTGCTCAAAAGCGTAACTGCGTAAGCCCACGTTCAATTCTTTAAACCATTGTTGAAATAACCTGGTGTTTATGTGCTTCCTTGGAGTTGCTGATTAAAACCCCACAAATTGCAAATACAAAGAAAAAAGTGCTGCTTTCAAACACTGCTGGCTAGAAAAAGACAATTACACCCTACATTAATATTGATGAATCTTTAAAAGGGGTTCTGAGCACATTCTGGTTATGACCTCATATAATGAGACCGCCCGTTTACACACTTTTATATTTCATCAGCCCAGCAGAGTAAATAATATTAAGAGCATTCGGTCTACCAGGCTGAGATAAAGCCTTGAAAGGGATCAGAAACAAAAGCTTTATAATATGCAGTG
This sequence comes from Tor tambroides, assembly GCA_021397915.2. Lineage (NCBI taxonomy): Eukaryota > Metazoa > Chordata > Actinopteri > Cypriniformes > Cyprinidae > Tor > Tor tambroides. Next base: position 24,103 of record JAFVLL020009999.1, on the reverse strand, counting down.
TTTGAATTACAGGAGAAATAGAGGAGACTGAGAGCCCCTAGTTGCCTAAAATTTTGGGTTTTGTGCACTTTAAATAATTAAATAAATAAAAATCCATAACTGCATTTTGTGCCTGTCAAATGAAAAATAGTGGAGTGAACACATGCGATTCAAGATGATTAGAGACAGCTGTGGCAGTCTACACACATCTAAACATATGACTGCGTCAGAATTACTTTGTGTATTTTATTGCAGGGTAACTCAGTCCAAAGCACCAGTATGTGAAGTGTTGCTGAATTTGTAACTATAGCATGAGCATGAGTGCTGTTGACCAAATATGACTTATATTCAGACCACCATGATTGCGAGTGTGATATTGATTTTATGTAACAGTTAGCCAGTTTCAAGTTACAAGTTTCCAACAATACCAACAACATACAGTAGTATTTTTATTAACTAGCATGAACAAAGATTAATACTAAAACAAATGTGTTGCTTGGTAAAAAGTATTTAACCCTCATCCGTCCCTCGGGTCAAAATGACCCGAGAATTTTTTTCAAAGATTTTTTAAAAATCGAGCGTTGATCGTTATGATACGAGACTTCTTGACTTTTGTCACACTTGCACCGGGAACACACAAAAAAAAATTGGAGCGGATTCGAAGATGTTAAGTGGGTGTTACAAAAAAAGTAACAAAAAGTAACAAAAGAGTCCCTCGCGGGTCAATTTGACCCGGAGCCAAAAAAGCATAGAATTGATTAAAAAACTGCGGATTTTTTTAATTGAATTTTGTCACACTTGATCACAGAGCACACACAAAAAAATTTGAGTCGGTTGGATGATTTTATGTGGGTGTAATAAAAAAGCTAAAAAAAGTGCCCCCTGTAGGTCATTTTGACCTGCTCCATTGGAATCAATGGAATTTCTGGAAAAAAAACAGTATTTTTTTTTTTGATGATTTTTTTTACCATACAAAATCTGACACAATCCAGGAAAGATGCATACCCAAACGAAGGGCTGAGACTGCAGAATGTCCTCAGTGCAGAAAAAACTCACATATCCATACACACAGGCACACACACACACACAAACACACACATGGTACACACACTCCCATAGACATGCATTATAACACAAATAATGTTTCTGCTGGGAAATTAATATCATTTTGACTTTTTTTTTGACCAAACACAGCTAAATTTGAGTGATGAGGTGAAGACCAATCATTTGATATCATATTTGTATTTTTAAATTTATCTTTTATATTTATTACATATTTATGAAAATTTATGGATATGCATATGTTTGGATTAAAATCCAGTATAAATTTGTATTTTTTTTTACAAAATATAAATTTTTAAATGTTTTTATATATATCTGAAAGCCTTGAGATAAATCTGAAAGCTAAATGAAGCCTCAAACTGGTGTAGTTTTCAAGGTTTCACTTTCAGAGCTCAGTTGAGAATCTCCATAGGATTCAATAGGCCCATCTAGTGGCTGAAAATATAAATGCAATTTTTTGTCATTTTTCACAGCCAGATGGCCTCAGAGACACTCAGGGACCCAGTTCCTGATGGATAATGATGTTTAAAGTGGAAATTGTGTCTTTGTTTGTTTTTTTTGGTGCAATTATGTATGCAAATATGCTAATTTGCATGCAAAAATCCAGAATTTAAGGAAAATAAAATAAAAAATCACCAAAAATAATAACAAAACCTACATAAATAATTAGAAAAAAAATTAAAAAAAAGATTAAAAAAAAAATTTCAGGACTGAAAAAAAAAGTGTAGCGTTGAGGGTCTTCGGGTCATTTTGACCCACGAGGGACTCTTTTGTTATAGGTTGGGGAGGGACGGATGAGGGTTAAGTAAATGTAATTAATTACTGTATCTTTTTGGCTACTTTGTATTGTAGTTTTACTGAGTTTCAAAGATATTAGCGACTTTCACTCTCTACTTGACTATGTTTTTGAATAAGTATGTGTATTCTTTACTTCAATACGTTTGTAAGGAGAAATGCAATTACCCGTGACATTTTGCACGGCACCTAACCATGGCAGCAGTTTATTTCTGCTACAAAAGAAGTGATACCGCCATCTACATGGCATTGAACATACTAAATCTTGTCCGTTTTGCCCTTACTCAGCCAAACTTGTTAACAGGTCTACTACTCGAATGCAAGTGTGTTCACAGGTAGTTGTGAGTGGCAGGTGTTTCATATACGAGATGAGGACATGGCTGAGAGATTTTTAAATGATTTTGGCTTACTTATGTGCTTTTTGAGCACTTAAGCTTAACTGAGACTTCAGTGTTTGTAGACGTTTAAGAGGATGTCGTGTCGACCTGATGTACTGCAATTTTGAGATGTCCGGTTTTGTTTTGATTTAAGAATATAAATGGCATTGCTGTCCTCACAATGAGGACTAGTGCATGTTTGAGCCTACATTCAGTACGACTAAAATACTGTTAAAATCAGGTACTCTAAAACTTCTACTCAAGTCGTATTGGAAATGGTGACTTGTAATGGAGTAATTTTCTCTTTAAGGTATCTGTACTTTTACCCATGTATGTTTTTCAGGTACTTTTTACAGCTCTGATTGCGCTTCTTTTTTTGTATTGTTAGTTAATATTAGCTAATACATTAACCAAGATCAACTAATGGAAGCCACAGCAGAATAAACTGTCTTAGAGAAACACACAATAGAACGAATCACGAAAGAAGCAATGTTTTTTTTTTTTTTTTAACAAACTGGCTGAATGAATGATTCAATGGCTTGTCTCACTTACTGGCGTAACGATGTGCACTGCTTAAAGAGTCACTGAAAATCTGTCTGGAAAGCACAAACACAGACAAACAAAGTAATACAAATAGTCCCATTGGAGGGCCAGAAAAAAGTCCCATTGGAGGGCCAGAGCTAATTGTATTTCAATAAATCGATCATCAGCAGTGAACTTTCCACTCAGCTGAAATATGATGAATTACATCAATAAAAGGCTTGGAGAAATGCAAGAAAATATGTGATACCTGCCTAACTTGAAAAGCTATTTCCATTGCTTTTTTGTGAATACTGAGAAGTGCTGTCCAAGATCTACTTTTTCCCAAAAAATTGTCCCCTGGAGTATTATTTCTAAAGCATCTGATGTGCATCAGCAAAAGCAAATTTGTTCTTTGTGTGTGTTTGTGTGCCTGTGATTGGAGATGTTTGTACAAGCTTCCACTCTGCTGAACTCTGAAGAGTAAAGGAGATGAGCTGGATCGTCCCGGCCCGTGTCTCTTGTCCTGTATTCCTCTGGGGAGCCGTGTCCTGCTGCCCAGCAGCCCTTCCACCTGAGACCTCGGGCACTTCTGCCCCAGCCGTCCCTCTGCCAATCCACTGGAAGAGAAAAACATGGTGACCCCATTTAACCCTGTTCCAAATCTGGAGAAGAAAACAGGACAACAAACAAGCAGCATTAGTGTTATGTATCTTATCTAGCTTAAAGTGACAGTTCACCCAAAAATAAAAAAAATTGTCATCATTCTCACCTCACCCAAATAAGTTTTTAATTTTGAAGAATTTTTTACAGTTCACAGTTTACAATTCACAGTTTATTACTGTGAATATGCTTTGAATCAATTTGCTTGTTTGTCGTCAGATTTAAAAAATTAAAAGTATATTTAGGATAAAACCTTTTCTGCGTTATTAACAAGCAGTGCTGGGTAGTAGCTGATTACATGTAATCTGGATTACGTAATCAGATTCCAAAAATTAAGTACTTGTAATTAGAGTATATTATATTTTAAAATACTCATAATAATCAGATTACAGTTACATTTTTATGGATTACATGATTACTTATTATTCACACAATGGCAGTATATTATTGGTAATTTATTGATTCTCCCTAATTCATCTTTCATGTTTATTAATGTTTGTTCTTGTAATTCAGGGATTCCCAAACATTTTTGTCAACCAAACCCCTTAAAATAAAATATTTACTTGAAATATATTTGAGAGAGTTAATATTTCAAATAATTTAACATCACATTTGCATGTTTACGATTGTCTAATGTCAGTTAAGTCACATTAACATGCAGGTAAACAAATAAAATATTTATATTTTTAGTGTTTACATTAGTTTTATTGTAGATTTTTATGTTTTAAATAATCATTAGCTTTTTATCAACTCGCTAGCTGACTGCAGATTATAAATTAAGCCCGTTTGGGGAAACCCTGGCGTAATGTAATGTTTAATGCATTTTATAATGTTGATAGAATTTTTTTAAATATATTTTCTTTCTCTTTGCTTTTTTATATCTGTATGTGACCCTGGACCACAAAACCAGTCTTAAGTGTCAATTTTTCAAAATTGAGATTTATACATCACCTGAAAGCTGAATAAATAAGCTTTCCATTGATGTATGGTTTGTTAGGATAGGATAATATTTGGCTGAGATACAACTATTTGAAAATCTGGAATCTGAGGGTGCAAAAAAAATCAAAATACTGAAATCACCATTAAAGTTGTCCAAATGAAGTTCTTAGCAATGCATATTACTAATTAAAATTAAGTTTTGATACATTTATGGTAAGAAATTTACAAAATATCTTCATGGAACATGATCTTTAATTAATATCCTAATGATTTTTGGCATAAAAAAAATTTGATAATTTTGACCCATATAATGTATTTTTGGCTATTGCTACAAATATACCCCAGCGACTTAAGACTGGTTTTGTGGTCCAGGGTCACATATGGTATGTTTAATGGTAAGTTTAAAACAAGATTAATTAAAAATCTAAATGTAGTGTGAATACATTACCTAAAAAGACTATCCTAGATTACGTTACTAACTACAGTTTTCATCATGTAATCTGTAATCAGTAATGGACTAAAATTTATAAGTAATCTACCCAGCTCTGTCAACAAGCAGTAACACAGAGACACATAGACCCTCTCCCTAAAAATTCAATCACAAGTTGTCACGGGAGACACGTTTGAGATGCAAGTTATTAACAAACTACAATCCATCTCACCTTCCCACTTGTGATCCGATCACCGAAGATGAATGTTGATGCCAGGGGCAAACAGGGCCTAGGTCTTCTTGATCTTTACATGTTACAAGACCCCATGAGGTCCAAATATTTAAAGTTTTGCAGCTTTTAGCCCAAGTCTGTATGCTTTGAGGCTATCTGTATGTACTCCTAAAAGTTGAGAGAGCCAATATTTTAGGCAGATATACATGCTGTATGTGGTATGAGTCACCTTTCATACACAGCTATGTAGAATTTTTTGTTCAATAATGGATGGATGACTTCCACCAAATAGTTTTCCTCTGACTAGCATTGGCCTCTATCAAATCAAGTTACATCTTTGTATACACTAACTTTGCACTTTATTTTCTTTTAAAACCAACATTTTATTGTGAAAGGATGGTGCAGGCAAGTTCAGTGAGGTTTCTTTCTTTTCAGTTTTCTTTTTTAAAAAAGCGAGCAACCTGATTTCCTGTTTTGGTGTGAAATTCATCAACATAGAACATTATTAACATTTTTTGCACCAAAACAATATTGGTCATGACATTACAGTGGTTAAAGCCTTAAAATAATCTGATGTATAGTGTTACATGAGGACAGTAACTTTGCTTTAAACTTTATAAATATGGGAAAAAAAACTTTTTGTATTGATGTGGTAGGTATATTGGCCAGCAGAAGATTTTTTGTTCTTTGATATTAAATATTTTAACACTACATTTCCACTGCTCTTGGGAACAGTATGTATCAGCTTGCTGTTGAGCTACTGTATAAATGTCAGCGATGGCTTTCCACAATGGATTGCTGTAAAGCAGTATTTTGCCACTGAAGTAAATGCATGACAAACCATCTCCTCTCTATCATTAACTCAATAGCTAAATTCCTTTCCTTGATATCTTTTTTGTCCTGTATTGCTCAGTAAGCCCATACCCGAAAGCATCGAAGGCATTCATAAACACCTCAGATGGAGCGATTGTGCTATAACTTATTCCACGCATTACCTGTTTGCTGGAGTTTAGCAAACTCAAGGTCAGATGTGCCGTTGTGCTCAATAACTGCTGGAATGAGGTAACATGGGTCAATACATGGACCAAATGGAAACAGAAGCTGAGTAAAGAATATTTTGGCTCTTCAAAGCAGAAAATGCACGAATGGTTTCTGCTCACCTTTGAGATGAAGGGAAGCGCTTTATTTGATGATTGTGTTGAAGTACCTCTCTCTCATTATATAACTGCTAATTGGAATGCACTCCGGCACCAACTTGAACAGACAAACAGGGATGAGAGATGTCAACAGCACTCTTGATAACTGAAAAAGGCCCATGCAGCTCATAAATGCTGGAAATCTTTGTGATTAAAACCATTTGTAGATTGATAGTCAAGATGAGCCACACTATTCAGATCGCTCACACAAAATTTAGCAGGCAATTAAAGCAGTCTATTTTGGTTGCGTACAGACGACAGTGTGGTCTCTAAAAAGATTCTGGCTCCTGTTGCTCGCTGATATCTCTCTAATGTGAATAATTGATATTAATGTGTCTGGATTTCAGATGAAAAAATTATGATAGCAACAGGTCATTGTGAACAGCGTTTGCATTCTCATTCATCTCAATGCCAGTTGATTGGCTGGCGCAGTCTGAAATCTGCCATCTTTTTAACTTCTAATGGGTGTGAATGGTAAAATATGATTTTTGGGACCAGATGGTGTACATCTACCAGCACCCTGCTAACTTGGCCATGTTAACCAGCCAAACCTTGACCTCTTGCAAATAGCAATGGACATTTTCTGGTCTGCTGCACTCCATTAGGCAAGGCAAGGCAAGGCAAGGCAAGTTTATTTATATAGCACATTTCATACACAATGGTAATTCAAAGTGCTTTACATAAAAAGGAAGTAAAATAGTCATTAAAAGAATAATAATCACAGCAATAAAAACAAGGAATTAAAAATAATAAAAACAAGGAATTAGAAATTGATTTAAAATGAATTTAAAACAGAAATAGAAAATGATTATACATAAAATACAGTGCAGTCAGTTCGGACGTAGCACAGTGCTCATTCAACAAATGCACAGCTAAACAGATGAGTTTTGAGTCTGGATTTAAATGTGGCTAATGTTTTAGCACATCTGATCTCTTCTGGAAGCTGGTTCCAACTGCGGGCGGCATAATAGCTAAAAGCGGACTCCCCTTGTTTTGTGTGAACCCTTGGTATTTCTAACTGACTCGATCCTAATGATCTGGGTGGTCTGTTAGGTTTATATTCAGTAAGCATATCTGCAATGTATTTAGGTCCTAGGCCATTGAGTGACTTATAAACACGTAAAAGAACTTTAAAATTAATCCTAAATGTAACTGGAAGCCAGTGTAAGGACCTGAGGACTGGTGTGATATGCTCAGATTTTCTGGTTCTAGTCAGAATCCTGGCAGCAGCGTTCTGGATGAGCTGCAGCTGTCTAATGGTCTTCTTGGGAAGGCCGGTGAGGAGACCATTACAATAATCCACCCTGCTGGTGATAAAGGCATGAACAAGTTTCTCCAAGTCTTGACTGGAAACAAAACATCTAATTCTTGCAATGTTTTTGAGATGATAGTATGCTGATTTAGTTACTGCTTTGACATGACTACTAAAACTAAGGTCTGTCTCCAGAATCACCCCAAGATTTTTTACTTGCTTTTTAGTTGTTTGACCTTTAGAGTCAAGATATGCATTTACCTTGAAAACTTCATCTTTGTTTCCAAATGCAATGACTTCAGTTTTCTCCTTGTTTAGCTGAAGAAAGTTTTGCATTACACAGCACTCTGTTTGTTGTTAGGCTTAAAAAGTTGCATTTTTAGCCTGGTCTGCCCCAGCGGTCTAACAGCACTCGTCAGTGTCAAATTGACTGAGATAGCCAATCAAATCAGAGTAGGCGGGGTTTACTGAATTCCAGCGTGAAGCGCCAGTTTTAATGTTGAGAGCGAGGTAATATGGAAGTAGCGAAACATCTACTATTTGACAACTGTTTTATGATGGACATGTAATGTCCAGTGACGCAAACTACTTTTTAATTTTTTTCATCAGTGCAGGTGTTTTGTAGTTGGGTGTAAAAGTGAACATAAGAGTCTTTATTTTCTGCAGTGGATTAGTTTTGTTTTTGATGGTAATGCGCCACCGAATACACAAAAAAAACAGAAGAGGGGGCGGGGTGAGCAGTAGCTAATTATCATTTAAAGAAACATGCACCGAAAAGGGTTGCTGTGAACAGAGCTGTTTTTGACTAGGTAAAAAGGATGTTGTTTTACACGACCATTAAGAAATTTTAACCAAAGTATGTTGCAGACATGTCATGAACACCCTAAAGAATCATACAAACTTGTGGAAAATGGGCACTTGATGTCCCCTTTAAAATACTTGCTACAAATTAAATTTTTTTTCCAAAAGTTCCCAACTACAGTTAGACCTCAAATTACCTATACCGTTCTATTTTTAGTTTATTTTTAATTAAAAAAAAAAAAAAGGTCTCCTCCAATATTCAAGACATGGCCTTGGTTCCCATAGACTTTCATTATATGGACAAAAAAATCCAATGGGAACTGAAACAGGTTACCATCATTCTTCAAAATATGTTCTTTTGTGTCAGGTTTGGAGTGACATGAAGTTAGGTAAATGATGATATTTTTATTTTATTTTATTTTTGATTTTTTTTTAACTGTCCCTTTAAGAAAGCACACCAATATCAAAAACACAACATATGCTTTTCCCAAAACAGTGGAATTCAATGCATTGTTTACTTGACTGACTATTATGGTTAGAATACTAGAACTAGAATGCCTTTCAAATCAGTGGTGAAAGTATTTTATTAAAATATATATATAATTTTATTTTATTTTTTTTTAAGAAATAACAAAAGATTACATTAAATAGCTTCAGGATTTCTTTGCAAGAACTTCATCTATTAATGAGCCTTTTTCTCCATCAAAACAGTTTGTCCAGACATTTATTTAAAAACATACTCATCAGTATGCTGTAAGTAACTGTATATGTACACTGCATTTTCTATGCCCTTTTGAATATATTAACAAACAGTACAAAAAATGAGTGTCATGTCATTGACCTATATATAAATGAACATACTGTTCATGGTCGTGCTGTCTGAGCCTGAGACTAGTTCTGCTGTCTACTGAATGAAGTGCACAAGGGCAGATGAAGATGTAGGTATCCTCTCCAGGCTGCAACACATAGACTTCTTTGTCTCTGATTTCTTGCTTTTCTTTGCCCTTCCTTTATTTCGATTCATCATCTGCAGAATTCAATCTCAATTCTCTCTCTCTCATGCACAGCCGTCGTCATCTACTGCATGTGGTCCGGCCGTCTGTCTGTCAGTAAGCTGTCTATCACATGCGGTCCAGGCCTCAGGCACATACTCGGAGAAGCCTGGCTCTGCCTGATGGATTCCTCCCTCCGAAACTTTCCCTCGGCTTACAGCGAGAGGCACTTCTGTCAGGAGAAAATAATGAGCAATGCAAACTTGCTTGACCTCCGTGCAATGAGGAAGATCCTTCTCTGCTGACACATTTTGAAACACCACCAAACGGCTGTGCATTTACATGGACAAAATGCAATACAACCCCTCTGTGTTTGATCCGCTTGCGTTTGTTGAATATTTCCTCCGGTGTTGATCTCCGAAGCCATTGGATAAATATTTCAGCATTGCTCTTTTTTCGCCCGACATAACAGTGAATTTATTGCACACCTTTCATAGTGGGCTGCAATCAGTCCTTGGCCAAATGCAATCAGACAGGTGCTTCAAACGCAATCAGGTTGAGATGTTAGTCATTAAAGTGCTAATAAGTATTCTTATGTCCTGTAAGACCAGCATAGGTAACAGTACAGATCTTTCTCCAGCCATTATAGTGCAATCTAGACACTTTTTATGCAATTACTTTCAGAAGTACTGTGAGGCGTTATTATTTCTAAGCTGTGCATATGTCCGTTTTTCCCAGCCAGGCTGAATATGGACACTGGCCAGCATGCAAACGCTGCTGTACTCGGCCTTCCATTTGTTAAATAAATAAACAAGGTGATGATGAGCGTGGCAGGAGCGTGTGTTCTTTTCATGATGATTCACCTAAATAACAAGCAAAGGAAAGTGCATTTGGCAGGCGTTTTATAATCAGAAAACCAGAAAGTTTATGCATCTGAAAGTGCAGAGACTCTGGTTACTTTACAAGCTTCTCTGGCTCATTGAGTTACTGCCCCCTGCTGCCCAGCACATACATTACATATTGGTTTTTAATATTTTTTAGGGTTATTTCAGCTGCAAATAAGATCTAACCCATAAAGGCACATTCAAAGACCACTTTAGCCTCTCTGGTTTATTACATGGTTAGTGAAATAAAGTGCTTTTGGAGACGATGCAACAAGCTGCATGTATACCTGTAATCCTGCTGCATGTCAATACAGCTTTCTTCCACAAACTCACTGTGACAGTCATTTGCTTTGCTTTCCAGTCATGCATTTTTTAGATTCTCTAAGTGTGTGTTTCTCCATCTCAGGTGATGGTACATTATTTGCACTCTATGATTAGATGAAAATCAGTGGTGCTTGAGGATTTTCTTGGGTTTCTAAAGGATGAGTGTGTCTAGTCGTAAGAAATGTCATACAACGATATGTACTGTACATCTCTGTACATAAAAAAATAAATAAAATTAAAAATTAAAAAATAAAACAGCATGTAATAAAATAATAAAATAGAAAAAAAAATGTGCTCTGTATTTCATTCATTCTCAGTGGTGCAATTTGGTTTTAAAAATGTAGCATTGTAATTTTATTTATATATATATATATATATATATATATGTGTGTGTGTGTGTGTGTGTGTGTGTGTGTGTGTGACCCTGGAGCACAAAAGCAGTCTTAAGTAGCACGGGTATATTTGTAGCAATAGCCAAAAATACATTGTATGGGTCAATTATCCATTTTTCTTTTATGCCAAAAATCATTAGGATATTAAGTAAAGATCATGTTCCATGAAGATATTTTGTACAGTTCCTACCATAAATATATCAAAACTTAATTTTTGATTAGTAATATGCATTGCTAAGAACTTCATTTGGACAACTTTAAAGGAGATTTTCTCAATATTTAGATTTTTTTGCACCCTCAGATTCCAGATTTTCAAATAGTTGTATCTCAGCCAAATATTGTCCTATCCTAACAAACCATACATCAATGAAAAGATTATTTATTCTTTCATATGATGTATGTATGTGTATATATATATATATATATATATATATATATATATATATATATATATATATATATATATTGTGACGAGTTGGCTGCCTCCCCCCTTTCATGTCATCACCACCCCGTCCCTTATTCGGCGCCCTTCACCAGGCTCCCGACGGGAGTGGGCGTGTGAGAGAGGAGAGGCGCGGAAACAAGCCCGGTCTGGCGGCGTGTGATGAGGCGCACCGGGGGTGAAAGGTGCCGCATCACCGCCGCGGGTATAAGCCGGGCGCGCCGCTCCGCGGGGGGCCGGGCTCGTTCCCCCGGGCATGCACGCTGGTGTCCGCGTGGGGCCCGGAAGGGTGCGTTGAGGGGATTCCCCGCCGCCGCCAGAGGCGAGCCGCCGGACCCGTAGTCTGGATGACGCTGCACCCGTGACACGGCCGTCGGGCCCAGGATGCCGGGCCGTGGAGTCCCCCCAGATGTGCCGCGGCCAGCCGAGGATGAAGCCGCGAGCAGAAGCCGCCGCCCCTCGCGCCCCGGACCAGGAGGGGAGCGCGTGCGGCCACCGGACTCCGCCCCTTCCCTGGACCCTTCCTTCCTGAACACTGCCTTCCCTCACATCCGCGCGTCACGACGAGGACACCAGATTCCCCGTTTATTTGGACACTTTATTTTCCCCTGGACACTTTAATTTAAATTTCTGTTGAATAAAAGCCTCTCCGAGGCCTGACGCCACACCCACTGTGTCTGTCGTTTGCTCCTCCCGCCACAATATATATATATATATATATATATATATATATATATATATATATATATATGTATGTATATATATCTCAATTTTGAAAAATTGACACTTATGACTGGTTTTGTGGTCCAGGGTCACATATATATAAAACTTGTAGAAAGAAACACACACATACATACATACATACATACATACATAAATAAATAAATAATGTGTGTGTGTGTGTGTGTTTCTTTCTACAAGTTTTGTATTTTGCCACACTTATTTTAGGAAGCTGAAATGTGAATCTGTAATAAAATATCACTGTGATTTTGTGACAAAGTTACATACTTTCATTCATTCATCTTGTGTTATTTGCATAATATAACATGCATTTGCTTTTGTACTTTTAAATTAGGGTTATATTAGTATTATTTATATACTATTAGTATTTATTAATATTTCGAGTTACTTCTTATTATTATTTTCAGTTTTTATAATTTTGTTATGAGCTTTTGTAATTTTTAGTAGTTTTTTCTGTTTTTATTTTTTATACTTTAAGCATTATTATTGAATATTAAATAGTTCAAGTTTAATATTTTTTATATTATTTATAAATAGTATTTATTAATATTTTGAACTATAGCTTTTATTATTATATTTTCAGTTATTATAATGTTCAAGTTTTCATAATTTTTGTAGTTTTTGTAATGTCATTTTATTAGTTCTTTTCGTAACATTTCTATACAGCTTCAATTTATTTTTATTTCAGTTTTAGTTTAGTACTTCGGCGTCATCTTATTTGTTTTGGTTAGCTGTCAAAGCAACATTTCTATTTTTGTTTATATTTTTTAAGCTTGTCATTTTATATAGATAGGAAGACAGCATGCTAGGCCTCTGCGTATCTGTGTCACTTATGCAACATGTGAAAACTTTCTGACCTCTGAATGCTCATCAGTGCTGCTCAACAGGACTACATGAGATCCAAATAAACGATGCTCCTCTGCAACTGAGCAACAAGATGTTTCGCTTTTAAAGGACACTGTCAGAACATCTCGACCTCGACCTATCAGTACATCTCGACCTGCAGCCTGAAATACCGAAATGTAACAGTCATTGATGTTTCTGTGCGCGTCAGGACTTCTAATAGTAATTAATGATGCCTTTCTAAAGTGCTTTCAGCCTTTTAATGAATCGAGCACATTCTGTCCACAAGCTCAGGAAAGAGCCCCCATCTCCAGCATCTTTTATATCAAGATGCATCGAGAAGTCTTCGCATGCTGAGTGAGGCAGGTCAGATGGACATTTGAAGTTGTTTATGAACAGTCTGGTGGCAGGTCGGTTTTTGGCTCGGTACGTTTTGTACTGTAGGTCAGATCGAGCAGCCGGTGGACAGGCGATGTTGGCAAAGCTCACGACATGAATAATGCTCATGATAATGAAACACAGCCAAGTCCTGCATGAAGCTGCTCTTCACTTCTGTCGGCGTTTGAAGTCAACTTTGTTGCTTCTCTGCATTGAGTCTGAGTGAGTTTAATAAGTGAGGGGAAATATATTTGTTAAAAACAATAGTATAGTTCATCATATTATCATTCCTGAAGTACTCAGTGCATCATAGATCTTATGAATTTACATTGTTGTACAAATGCTTGTAATACTTTTAAAGTTGTTGTTGTTTTTTTTTCTTTTTAATTTGTTTGAGCTTTTAGGTTTTTTTTAGTCATTTTACTTTTAAAGCAATGTTTTAATTTTAATATTTTTCAAAATTAAAATTAAATAACTAATTATTTTTAAGATTATTTAAATATATAGTATTTATTAATATATTGGACAGTATCTTTTATTAATATATTTTCAGTTTTCATTATAATTTTCAAGTTTTTGTAAGTGTGTTTATTTATTGTAATTGTATTTCTTTCTTTTGAATTTACATTGTGTTCCTGAGCGGTTTATTTTGTGATAATGAACAGCTGCTTTTTACATAGCTAAATAAATAAATTTGTGAAAATATTGATTTGCGTTTAAACTGTTTTATTATGTGAGAAGAAATAGCAGTGTGATAAAAGAGACAATGAGAACAGTGTACACAGTGTTTATCAGTTATTATACAAAAAGTAAAAAAAAAATGTGATTGACCAAACACAGTCAAGTATTATAAGCATCTGTGTTTTAATATCAACGTCAAGAAATCTTAAATTATTCTGGCAATGTACTCAGATAGTGTGTGTAAAAAAACAAGAGTTCCCTGGGAAAAAGATTATTCTCTGTAGATTTTTCCTCATTTCCTTTAAGAAAATCTTCATTGCAGTAAGACTTTTTCAAATTCTGAATTTGTATGTCACAATTCAGACTTTTTTAATATATAAACTCCAAATTGCAAAATGCAAAATTGCAAGATATAAATGAAATAATGAGATATAAACTTACAATTGTGAGAAAAAAAAAGTCTGAGTAGTGAGATAAAAATTTGCAATTGCCCTTATTGTTTTTTTTTTTTTATTTCATGGTGGAAACAAAAAACTGAATTGCAAGATGAATTGCAAGAAAAAAGTCTGAATTGTAAGATAAAAAGTTGCAATTATTATTATTATTTTTTTTTTTAGTTATTATTATTATTAAAAGGGCTTCCATTGCTGACAGTTGAACTTAAGTAATATTTATTTTAACACAGTATTTCAGACCCAAAAAGGCAGGTTCTCTTAATAACCACGGTCATAATTGTGTGTCTGTAAATATGGATGACATCTGAAAGCATGAGATTTCTCTGACAGGAGAAATTAAATCAGAAGAATTAAAACGTTTTGACGGACTGACAGAATTTAATTCACAGTTCAGATTTTTTTTCTAGCCGTTCTGAAAAAAAGTCACACTTGCAAGAAAAAAAGTCAGAATTGTAAGATAAAAAAACCAAAGAAATACAAAAAAATAGACATTTAAATTAATGAAAAAAAAATAATTCAAACTGACTGGATAGTCATCTACCAACAATTAGTATGTCAATTCAGATCATAATTTCCAGAATTTCAGACTGATCATCTGTATTTCATTGCATGTTCCACTATAAATCAAATTTCATATGTCAGTTTCCAGTAGCTGTGAGGTTTAATATTCATAGCTGGTGGGTTTCACTGATTATGGAGGCCTGATAGTGAAGCGGTAACTGATAATGCTAAAGTGGGACGCTGTTAGAATAATCTCTGACGATGTGAAAGCACCTCTGTTTATACAGTGTTGACCTTTCCCAAAACTCTCTGTGACCATGTGATTTTTCTTTGTGATGTGATTTTCCATGAAATGGCAAGCTCAGCATATGAGGGTTATTTGCTTGAATTAGATCTGCATGAGTTATATCATGTTGTTTTGAGTCTTGAGGTTTAAATCTGGTGCTTTTAATTCAATGTATTGAGAGCGGAGTGAGAAATAAACAGGCTGTGCGTGTCTCAGGAGGGATTACGTTCTCGTATCATTTGATAGTCTGGATCACAGGGGTGTAAAGGGAGATAAATGACCTCTTGGGTTTCAGCTTTTCAATTTCCTTCCTGCACTGCTCTTCCTGCAACTGTTGACCGCACATTTTCTGTCTGGATTGAAGCCGGGGGCAGTTAGGAGAGAGTTGTGCTCCTCAGAACTGCAGCAGGGTTGCTGGATTTTACCTTTTTATACTCCGTATATATTTATTTTCAGTATATAGTATAGTAAATGCAATATACAGTATCCACTGTAAGAAATAAATCTGTAGAATAACAGCTCGGGACATTATCCATGAATTTTACTGACATTTCTGTTAACACACAATGCAATGCAGTAAGTAGTTCAAAATAAAGGTAAAACACCTGTAAAAATTAATACAAAAATCACTTCAAATGAATATAGTACATTGTGCCCTATTTATACAGATGCCATAACTATTAGGAACACAGATGTGAAATTTTAAATTAATTATTTCAAACAAATAAAAAAGCACCTTTTTTGCAATTCTGAGTTTGTTTCACAGTTCAGCCTTTTTTTCTTGCAATTCTGAAAAGCACGAACTGTAAGATATAAACTCAGTCAGAACTCTGATTTTATACACAATTCTGATGCTTTTCTCAGAATTGTGAGAAGAATTCTGAATTGTAAGAAAAATAATTTTAAAAACCTTTTAATTTTTTTTTTTTTTTTTAATTCTGCATCAGAAGCTGGTTTCCATAGTTATTTGTCGTTTAATGACACGTCTTCAAATTTCTGTTTCTCTTAAGATTATTATATTTTTATTTCATATGTAATTTCTTGATGAAATGGGATGATTTCGGATTCTTTTAAACATGTAAATGTTGCTATTTTAACAACTCATTGAAGGTAGACGTGCAAGACACATGCTTTAGTTTTCCAGCTGTGGACATAACTGCACAAACAACAGCAACATTACTGTGATCAGTGCTTTTCTATATCTGTGCCCGCTGGCAGCAAATGAAAGAGCTAAACTGTGTGTTTTGCATGGATTACATTAAAACAGCTCCTCTCAGCTTACCCTGCTGCTGTGAGAAAACCTCTCTCGCGGCATCTCTACCCACGGATATCACTGAATCCTGTCAATCATTTATTTTCATGCCTTTGCAGATTTTTTTCCTGTTTTTAGATAGGCGCAGAGATTATGAAAAAGCAGCCTAGTGTTTATGTAGTTTGAAAAGAGCAAAATATAAAAATAAATTCAAAACGTGTCAGAGCACGAAATGTTTATTGTGTTGAATTTAGGGCTGTCCGAGTTAAATCAATAATAACGCATCAAGGCAGCACCATGAGCACAGATTCTATTTGACCCTATGAACTAGAGATCTGAACAGGACTGTTTTCTTACGGTACATTCACGCAACGATCGACACTTGGCGGTTTCTGAAGCATAGTGACAACAACCAATCACATTACTTTTCTGGTGTTGCATGAATGCGATTGGCTAGTGTCTGTACTAGAGTATTTGCATAAGGTGATCTGATTCCCCTGCGTTGGCGCTTGAACAGTCAAAGGTTTTTCAACTTCTGCCACGAGCAGCACCAATAGGGCAACCCAACGAATCCACAATTCAGTTCGGCAACGCATAGCATAAATGAGAAGCGTTAACGCCAAAGTCCCATGTGAATGCACCATTTCTCCCGCTAAATTACTGACCCATGTCGTGTGCTCCCGCAACGTGTTCCACTCCCACGATTTTTGATCCCACTCTCTCCCGCACCCGCAAACATTATTGTATATAATTTTGGCGCATCAGGGAGCCGCTATCGATATGCGGGGTATTGAAATAACTTTTGAATGAACACCTGCTGTTCACTTTCACTGTCGATTTCGCACGTACTATATGTAAAGGGAGTGCATTTTACAAGATAGGATATTTGTCAATGAATTCAGGATCTGTTGAGCAGCAAATCCTCCACAATGGTCTGTCAGTCATCTCTCCTTACTATCCACCTTTGATCAGTCAATTATCACTCCTGCCGCTCATGTTGGATGCAGGGTTGCCAAGTCCATGCTTTTTCCAAGGAATTTGTCTACATTTAAACTGTTGCCGTGGGTTGATTTCTCAAGGTGGGTTAAAGGTTTGAAATATTGCATAAATCACTTTTGACTGAAATGCATGTATTGAAATATTTTGCAGTCTACCTATGATAAAACTGCGCTAGATGTAAAGTTTTGTGAAGGAGGTCCATTGGTAGAAAGCCTTTGAGCTGTGTTTATGATCGAAGTGCATAATAGTGACTAAAATACGTATTTTTCATATGGAAATGACATATTTTGAGTTTTGCGCTATGTTGGGCTGTTTTTGACTGGGTTTTGGGCTAGTTTTGTCACACAGACCTGGCAACCCTGGCTGTATGAAACAAAGCAGACACTTTCAGGTTAGAATTTTAGCGTATGTTTTCCATCTGAACTAAATGACTTTTATTTCTATAAAAAAGCAACCTGACATTGGGGTTGGTGTAACGGTGGACAAGTAATATAATCGTGTACGACCAAACACTGTGTAACACCGACTTTCACAGCAAGCCTATGTAACTCCATCATTCTTGTTGATAAATGCCGTTTTGATTCTCTTAAATGTGCACGCATCTCTTCCACTTTAATACAAGTTATAGCATGAAATAAACATGAATGGATATCAGAAGGTGTTTAAAGATACAGTACAACTTACTGAAATGCATCATGTCTCATTTAATGGAAAGAAACTGAAAGAAAAGAAAGACAGTAATGCAGCTTGTGAACAATATGTCACTTAATGTTGCATTTACCTCAGGAAAGAGTGCTCCTTGTAGGGCTGCAACAACTAATCGATAAAATCATTTATTATCGATAATGAAAATTGTCGACAACGATTCTCATTATCGATTAGTCGTGTCTGCCCACAGTTCACGTCAGCTGGTCGTGTCAAAATATAGCACTGAATTACGCATTTCTATGGACAAAATGCATCTAAAAATAGTGGAGGAAACAGAATGAGATGCTGCAGGAGAAGTATGTGAACCAAGCTGCCCAAAATATGAGAATTCTTTATTTTACGCTTTAAACTAACTTGTATGCATTGGCTTGGCCTGTTAGGCACTATGACAGATGTGTGTGCATCCTCAGCGCAAAAACTTTCAGTTTACAGTCATATTCTTATCTGTAAATGTCACAAATTCATGCGAGCATTTCCATTTTTGCATAAAGGCCCATCCTGACAGACTGTGTTAAGTTTAAATCTTTACTGAATGAGCGCCAGTGCGGCGGACAGACGGAGTAGAGAGGGAGACAATTAATACTCAGTACAAAAACATTCATTGTGCTTAAATATCTGTTGGTGAACGTTAAATTTAGGTTTAAAAGTCAACATGTAGTGCACGCATCTTATGAGAGCAGGAACTGTAAAGGGATAACGGCGTATAATGGTCTGAATATAAATATCAGACGTTTCTTTACCGTCTTTTACAGGATAAAGAAATGACAGTAAGACATGACTGTGATCAAAATGAACGCGTGTTCCTGCAGAACATTATTCTTACCTATTGTGATTTTATTCATCTTTATTATCTTTATTATTATTTTAATTTTTAATGTAGAGATTTAAACTATACACTATACACAGTGCTCAACAAATTTATTAAAACAAATTTAAATTTGTTAAAAACCCTTAATAAATTTGTTAAACATAATTATGTTTAACAAATTTATTAAGGGCTTTTAACAAATTATGTAAGGTTTGTGCCACTGCTGCTCTAAACTAAAAGTATTGGTGATTACCAAAATCATTTTTTAGCTTTATGTATTGGTTAGTCCTCCAGTTTGTGTAAGCGGTTTAGTAACAATAGTAGGCTATTTCTAATGCTATAATAAAATTATTGCTGTTGTCTATGAAAGAAAGGCAGAAAAAAATAGTCAAGTGCTTTATAGTGTTTTTTTTTTTTTTTTTTCCCAGATGCCCAATTACAGTCAAAAAGTACCTAAACGATGCCAGCAAGAATGCAAGCTGTTATGAAAGGCATAGGAGACCATTTTTGTTATTATGTGAATAAATACTATTTATTTGTTTCAGTTTGTTATTTGCCCAATAAACATTTTTAGATTTAAACAATGTTTGACAGATTCCTAAAACATGTGTGTTTTCTCTTTATTATGACAGGTGGTCTAATAAATTGTTAAGCACTGTATGGTTGCATAGTATTCAGTTGGCTCGTTTGTTTGAAGGACATTGGGCAGAACGTGGAATAGTGTGTTTTTTGTTAATTTAATAAAAATAAAAAAAATTGGATGGGGGTCTTTTTGATCTGAATAATCGATAAAAATAATCTGCCAACTAATTGATTATCAAATTAATCCTTAGTTGCAGCCCTAGCTCCTTGTATAGTTTACAGCATTAGTTGGGATAGATTGTTTTTTCCTTATCGGTATTCGTACCCATGTATATTATTGTGAATAATTGACTATCGTTATCGGTTGAGAAATTTAGTATTGTGCATTTTCCCACCAGTGGAAAACACCCAAAATGCCAGTCTCCTCTGAGTCACATGTGCATGGAGGGCTCTCAGTTTTAGTAACTGATAGTTTTAATAATGCAAATCAGCTTGTCCAGAGAGTGATTGTTCACCAGGTCAGACCAATCACACCTACGCCAAACCCAGAGCTTCAGACTCACACCCAGTTCATGAGGTGCTTTAGTTCAAGTGTTTCATTAATGTGGGATGCAGCACTGTACTTAGGAAGAGTACATGAAGAAAAGTCACATTAGCTTTGTGATTCTTGCTAGTTACACATAACAGGTCTAGGTTAGCATTCCTTTACTTTATAGCATCTTGTAAGTGCAACAACCTTGAAAGTTTCAAAGCAATGAGTTGAAGAGTGAACAGTGCTGGAATGCATTTTAGTTCCAGGGTCAATGATGTAATATTCGTTTTCTAGTATCATTTTTGTTACTCAAAAATACATTCATTAAAAACACATTTCATAATGATTTCAACATGTTTTTAATTGATGAATTAAAGTTGTTTTTATGTATATTGTGAGGCTTATCAAGTGAAGTCATGTTGACATTAAGATTTAGCTATTTCAGTTTCAATAATATTAAGGATGGTGCTAACTTACCCTGTTTGTTTCGCCTTATGCAAATACATTATCCCTTAAATATCATGCATAAATTTTCATTCATATTTCATATTCTTTCCAACTTAAATGAGGCTGACAAGTTGTAATAATGATTCCCCAAAGCAGAAGCTACCTGAAGGCAGCATGAGTGCAATCACATACGTCTACTTAATTAAAGCAGAGCTTTATTCAGCTGTGTCTACTTAAATATATATTTACATAAAATACTGTCAGTTAGGTATACATTTTAATCATTATATTTAATCATTTACATCTTTTTAATTGCCCAAAATACCCCAATTAGTGGCATATACAGTACAACAATATAAAAATAAAAACAGTTATATTTCTTACAGTGATGATTTTTATAATATTTATTTATGATATATAAAATGCACCAAACAACCACTATATCAAAGATTCTTACAACTTTTTGAATCTTCTTCTACTCAAAACTTTTTTGAATTTGTTTCATTGTACAACAGATCGTTCTCTTTTCAGGAAAATTTGTGTTATTAATGTGCTATCTATTTTATTAAAACAATAAGATTTGAGAAGCTGTGCTGAATATAATGTATGTCCTAGTTAGGGGTGTACAATATTGACATTTTTTAAAAAAAAATTATGATTGATAATTCAGTAATATTTTTCAGAGTGTGTTTTTGTGCTGGTAATTTGGCTGGTTTTGGTTTATTATGGATGAATAAATATGACACTAAAACCGCCAGTAGGTGGTGGCAAGACCCTGTCTTAATGAGTGATTCATTGAATCATTCATTCAAATGATCCATTCAAAACGGCTGATTCATTTTGAAACAAATCTAGTCTTTATAAAATGATCAGTGAATCATTCACTCAAATAATTTGTTCATAAAAATATTCATTCAGGAATAAAACACCGCAGTGTTGCTCTGTGATGCACAGATGTTCTGCCCCAGCTTTGATTGGAGCTATTTTTGTTGGTGAAAACAAAAAATGAAACAAAACAACAACAACAACAGCAGACAATATTGTGTCTAAAATGTAACTCACTCAGTATTAACTTGTTTGTTTGTATCACATTTGCAGTCACGCTCTAATATTTAGGAAAAGCTTGTGTGATATTACTTAATTATATAAATAATAAAACAAAAACCCATAAAGGAATTTTAACGGTATTCTAATAGGCTTTATCATGCAATGAATGATTTTGGACGCTCAAGACAGGTTTTTTTGCAAAGTGAATGACATACTCGTTATGTCAGCTTGCATATTGTTAAAACAATAATTATGATATTATTGCAGATGATAAATGTTATGAACTTTGAAAGTCTAGGAGTTAGATCGTAACACTTAGTAAAACAGATTACTGCTGGGTGGATTGAACTAACATAGAAATGACCATAAGACACACGGATGAAGCTCAATTGTGAATAATTTATCACATAAAGCCGAAGCCACCAGAAAATGTGAATGGGATGCACTATTTACAATTGCTGGAATGAAAACAATTAAGAAAGAATTTAGTAGGAATAAAGTTAATGAAAAAACAAATAAATTACCAAAACAAAGTTACCACTAGTATAGGGAAAAGGCAAGGCAAGTTTATTTATGGCTCACACCACTTTCCTAATGTGTCTAAACACTCATCATTACTACGTGCAAGGTGTATATCGCACGATATGCTTACCTGTTCTCTTTTCCCTAATTAAGGAGAAAAACGAACAAAGTGTTAGACACATGACATCAAAGAACAGGATACAAAAGGTTAAATTTCAGCAAACAAAGCATACACAAATGCACAGCACACCAAACAATCACAAACAAGCCTTCCCATGAAATCTGCGTTCGCGAAATTCAACATTTTCCGAAAGTTCCAAAAATCCTGGAAAGTTTCCAAAGATTCTGGAAAATTTCCAGAAATTTACTGGAAATTTTAAACCACTTTGCAACCCTTGCATACAGTATGTCTGATGCTGAGTCCAATAAGTAAAGGCCAATATAATGAATTAAATCTTGCAATTGTGTTGCAGTATCACGGCTCAAGTTACACCAAGCTTATATTAGACAGAGGAAAAGGACATAATTAAATCAGTGAATCTCAAAAAAGAAACAAACCCTTGATTGCTGGTGTGGAAGATTTTTGTGCTTGAGTGTGTGTGTGTGAGAGAAAGACAGAAATTGACCAATGTAGTGGCAAAGCCAGATCCAGATGGCACGCAGCTTGTCTAAATCACTGCTTGTCCCCTCTGTGATTGTCTGGGTGATTGCTTGCACCGAAAAGATCTTCCTGATTCTGAGCTGCAAATTACATATCCAAATAAACGCGTATCAAACTACTTGCGCCTCCAAAAACAGACATACACAAGACATCTGATCTCTCTCACCTCTCTTCCAGCACTGATTGCATGTGTGTCAATCTTGTTGAAGACCTCAGGGTTCGGTATTAGGTCCTTTTTAAGTTTTCTTCTGGGCCTGTTTAGTGTTAGTTTTCTTGAGGAAGTGGTTGATGATTTCCTTGAGTCTTTCTTTTGGGTCATTGTGTTCTTCCTCTTCAATCTATAAGTACCATTTTCTTTGCTTTCTCTGTGTTCATCCAGTGACCTCTGTTCATCTCTATCCGTCATGTCCCCCTTTTCAAACACAGAGCTCTTGATTGGCTCTTTTGCATTGACTGATTGAGGTCTTGCTGTCATTTGACCTGTTTTGCCATCAGTGATTGATGACCCACTGGTCTTAAAACTCCACTCTTTAAGCACGACATCATCTTCCTTTGGGATACCTTAAGCCCATCCTCGATTGGATCCAGTTGTCTTCGCAGTTTCCTTGCCGTCTTGTTTGCTTTGTTGCTCATGTCTCGGGTTTGGCTGTGAGGTTAGAGTGTGTATAGGGGGCTCCCCTGATTCCTTGGAGCTGCTGTTGGTTTTTTTGTTTTTGTGGCGGTCACTGCGTTTAGTGTAGAAGCAATTGAAGCATTTCATCTTTAAACACATCTCTTCCTTTACTGTTCAGGCTCTAGACATGAATGAGGATACCACAAATTGTGCCTCTTACTTTTCGATACAATTACCTGGTGGATGATGAATAGGGGCAAAAATAAATAAACAAACTTGCATTGAGAGAGATAACTGAACTATATGCAGAGACCAGAATACCATAGAGGGTTTTTTAAACTTTGCCCAGTAAATAACAACCTAGCAACCATCCATAACATCTAGTAACTGCATAGCAATGCACTAAAACGTTCTCAGAAAACATTAACCACCACATGGCAGTGCAATGGAAACTACTAAGAATGCTCTATAGCAGTGGATCTCAACCTTTTAGACTTGTATAAATTCAGTGTCTCGAAATTCAATGTGTAAATCCAATGAGTTTTTATTTGGGCGGTTATATAAATATATATCTGAAGGGAACTGACTGTCTTCAGAAAAGCTTCGATGACAATTGCATTTCATCTTACCTCTATATGATGCCTAATAAAGTAGTTTATAAGCACTGCACTGCTTTGTGTAACAGTGGTAACCATTGTATTTCTGCTTTTCTGTAAGTGCAACCTACTGTCAGAGAGTGAATTTGCATTTTTATTCAACCCATCAACC
>JAFVLL020009998.1:0-16525 GCA_021397915.2 Tor tambroides | reverse complement strand
ATAAAAAATTATATCTGGTGTCTGAATAATTTTTGGTTTGACCACACACATACACACACACACACACACACACACACACACACACACACATATATAATTTATTAAATATTAAAATTTAAAAAAATCATTTTATAGACACTGCAGAGAAGGATTTCCATATGTATCAGGAACCTGTTTAAACAATTATATTTATTTGTGCATAGCGATTTAAACAATTATATGCTTATGCTCTATCAGCTTCATTCTATATTTGGCTAAGCTGCTTCAACACATTATCATTTTGGTCCCGGAGTCCTGTAGTTTGGCATTCAGGATGAGAACTCAGGGGTCTTGAGAGGGCTACTTTTAATCAGGCAGTTTGTGTGGTACTCCAGCTGGTAGCACACGAGCTGCGTGGCTAAACCAAACGCAGGCACCGAGACGGTCCATCAACCCGGCAATCGCTGATGAGCAAAGCAACCTGGTCATTAGCTCTGATTGGCTGCCACGCCTTCACGCAAAAAAGCTGGGAAAGCTGCTTTTCAAACCCCAAAACACAGGTGCACCACGGATAGATCGGTTCTCTTTCTCTCGATCCATCTGCCCTCTCCCTCTCTCTGAAAATGGGAAATAGATGAGGAGATGCTTCCTGAATAGTTTATCAGAGGCATGAATTGGCATCCATTGCAGTCTCAGCAACAATCAGCAGTTCTTCCAAGCACGACGTCCTCATGGCTTTAACCAAACAAAACGTGACAAGTTTTAAGTAATTTAGCTGTCCTCTCTGAGAGCTAAAGAAGCCCATTTCCTGCTTTAAAAAACTAAATAAATAATAAAACATTACGGGATAAAGTTTAAATTTACAGTCATGAGATGTAAAGTTGCAAAGCATTTTAAGCTATGAAAGTAACAATGAAGAGATTTAATAGTAACACTTTAGTTTAGAGACCAATTCTCACTATTAACTAGTTGCATATTAGCATGACTATTATGCACATATTGGCTGTTTATTAGTGCTTATAAAGCACATATTCTGCAGGACCATATTCTACATCCCTAATACTACCCAATACCTAAACTTAACAACTACCTTATTAACTATTAATAAGCAAATTAGGAGTTTGAGGCAAAAGTCATAGTTAATGATTTGTTAATAGCAAAAACAGGACGTTAAAGTGTGACCAATTTAATTTATTTACAATTCAAAAATACAACTATAGGTAATAATGTAACATTTTTGGAACTTTAAATCAGTTTATGTTAATCTGAGACGTAAAAGGGCTTCCAGAAAATACTGTGATAAGCTGTGTTCCATTCAACTTCTTATTTGGAAAAAAATGCAATAAAATAGCACTAGAAATCAGACTTTAAGCTTGAAAAAGTGTGCAAACCCAGTTTGTCCAGTTGAAAATATGTGCCATCATATTCACATGGACAGAGCGAGTTTCACCAGTAATACAGTAGTAAACTAGAAATGCATCAATAAGTTTATACAATTGATAATAAAAACCTGTTAAGAGTGGTGTGTTTCTTTTTATAACTGCACAACAAAATACAAACAAAAACCTCCCAAAAACGAATGCACTATAATGCACTACAACTGCACATGTGATCTCTGGTTAGGACAAAAATGCAGATTAACATGGAAAGATTTATCACTTTATTCCGGTGTTACTGATGCTAAGGCGAGTGCACGACTTC
The DNA here is from genome assembly GCA_021397915.2 of Tor tambroides. NCBI lineage: Eukaryota > Metazoa > Chordata > Actinopteri > Cypriniformes > Cyprinidae > Tor > Tor tambroides. The sequence continues at coordinate 14,845 of JAFVLL020009998.1, read as the reverse complement.
ATCTTATACAGGTGGCATCGTCGTACATAAATTATTGTGCATCTCTGCTTGCGACTCATCTCAAATGGCATCCATTAAGTAAATCAGGTTTAGTAAGAGCAGACTGTTGTATGCTAGTCCCTCTCTTGATTTAGTGCCTCCATATATGATCTAATTAAATGATTAATGCAAACTGAATCTATCAGTGTGGATGCAACATTGATCATGGTACTAAAACATGCATGTGCTGAGCAATCGGTGTGCAAATGTAGTTCTTCAAGTAGGGAGTGTCATAAAATAACAAACACAAGTGAAAATGTCCTTTCACTGCGGCTCCATGCAGGAAAAATGCATAACTTCTCTAAAGCATTCTAATTAACAGAATCTCCAGAGGAGGCAAATGATCAGTTATTAAAGCTCTAAAATCCATAGACAAAACATACACTAGACATAGGAACACACTTAAGCTCCGTTAACGAAGCTGCATGCTAAGCTTCACTGTCCTCTGCTTTAATTGGCTTATTAATTTTGCTCTTCTATCCTTTTAGCCTGATTGGCCCTGTTTTAAAAGCAAGAGGGCGAAAACAAATGCAAACAGGCCCATAACGGGGTCTATAACTTAAGTGGCATTCCTGGCACAATGTTAATCAGTCCTTTGGGCTTAAATAAGGTTCCAGGTGGTGTGGAACACAGTAACCTCTACAAAGTTCAGCTTTTCTAATGAGGGCATTTTAATCTCTTAACCACGGCAGCGAATATTTTAACACGCTCCCACACTCTCTCCTCCTATGTGTCTGAAGGCATACATTCAGGATACGGCGCGAGGTGAAACGGATATGCATTTTTGATTAAGCTGTGTGTAATATTTATCGAGTTATGGCGAGTATGAATCATTTTAATTGTGCTGGTGCTCTGCAGGGCATGTCTAAATAAGGGATACTCTTACAACGGCTCCATCTCTGAATTATTCTTTCTTCGTCTCTCCCTCGCTACTCATCCCTCACTCGCTCTCTGCCTCACCAGGCCGGAGAGAGAAATAAAGAAAGAGAGATGTATAGCATAGTATTACTGGGCTTATTAGGCAAAAGCAAACAGCAAATAAAAGCTAATGATTGTTAGTGATGTGCTATAAGGGCTGCGCTCCACAGGGTCAGCCATAGCTTTACCCTTGCCATGGGCTGCACTTCTACCTACATGCTAGTGTAAACTAGAGAGAGGGAGAGATGGAAAAAGCCATAAAAACTGCATTAGGCAAAGGAAAAGACTGGATAATTTGTGATTAATTTATGCCAGATTAAACAGTTATTTTATTTTACTCTCTAAATCTTTAACAAAACCGTACAATCAGGAAACCAACAATTTCTCTAGAAAATACAGTGTGCAATAAATAATAATAATAATAATAATAATAATAAAAGACACTAATAACCCTAAATCCAGAAGCTTGCAATTTGCAGATTCTACATAGCATCTATTTTCAGCCCATTAACAAATTAGGCATCACTTTTACTTTCAGAGATTTCATCGTCACCATCAGCGTTGATTGAATATGTCATTGCACGACTCCGCTCATCATTAATAACGCCATTAAGAGCCTCCGCCGAGATCAAACAATGGCAGAGAGCCTAACCGCGTCTTAATCAGCAATATTAAGCATATTCACAAATACGCAAATATTCAAATTTAGACCGTGGCATTATTTGTATACATAATTGCCATTTCCAAATGACGATAAACACTGGATGTGGCATTTTCTAGCAAGACAAATTGTTTTGATAAGTTATTATTTTGTGCTGAAATGAGAAAACGGAGGCTTATTGCTGCTTGTTTGTTGATTTATGAAAATCCCAAAGAAAAGTCATGTTTTTTTCATGAAGTGCTGGGATATTGGGTTGAGTGCAGGTCGGGAGTGATACCAAATGGGCCGGGAAGCAATTGATGCTAATTTAGAATATCACTAATTTGAAAATACGCCATGAAGCTAATCGAAATTCTATCTTGGGAGAGGATGAGGAGGAAAAAAAAAAAAAAAAGAGTGGAAAATAAATACACAACTGTCTCGTTTGATCCAGTTTCAGGAAAAGGCAACGGAGCAGTCACCGAGAGAAAAAGGACCAAATCATTACCCTCTAAGTTGAAAATAAACTTTTTACTGCCTCAGCAGCGCCCGGCTTTATGGAGATTTTATAGATGTTTCCGGCATACTAATGAGCAGAAGCTGATGATTCGATGGTCATCACTGAAATTCAAAAAGATTTATTGGTAAACACTATCGCATCATAAAATAAATCCATACGGAATTTGAGTCTCGCGACACGTCTGTCCTCTCGCTGGAACTGAACCTTTTTCAGGCTGCTGAGGAACAAATCTGTGATCGAAGAACATTTTGTGATGGCAATCCCTTAACCATTCGTCGCTTTATGAAAGACAAAAGGGAGAAGCATATTATGAATAGAAAGTGACAGATAAAGAAGAGGAAAGAGGGTGAAGAACATTAGCTACTCCTGTGCTCTGTCCTTAAGCGAATGACAGGAAAGTGCTAGTCAAGGTCAGGCCAATAGATGGAAGGTTAAAAGGGAATTGTGGGGGATGGGAGGGCTGATAAAACCTCAAACCTAAAGGCTTTACTGCCGGGAATTCTTGCTGGACATCTTTATAATTACCTCTTTTGTAATGACTTAAAATCCAATTTCATTCAGTCAGTAAACAATTCAGCTTGAAGATCAGGTATACATAATAATTAAAACAGTAATGGATAAATAAACAAAATATGAATAAATAAATGGAAATAAATGAGATAAAGCAGTCATTTATTACTTAGCTTCTAATTTTGAATTTTGATTACAGTGTGTCACAATTCAACGTGCCAACGTACTAATCAGCAATGAAATAAAGTAAATAAGGATGAATAAAAAGTGCTACGTGCCAGATTGGAAAACACATATTCTAATGGAAATGAAGACGAATGAATAACATGGATGGTTGACTGTATTCTCCACCTCCGCAGACCCAAAGATCCAGCAACGGTGGAACGACGGAAGACGAAAGAGTGTGTGACGCAGTCAAGGGCATGTCAGACAAAGAAATAAAAGAAAACGAACAAACAACACGCAGTGTCCTGCGCAGAAAGACTCACAAACATAAAGCCGGCCTATTGTTGCTTTTCACAAACTTTGTTTCTCGCTCTACAATGCTCTGCGGGAAGGCTTGGCATTTTTATGCGAAACGTGTCAAATTGATTGTGCAGATATTTGTCAGAAAGCGACGAATGAGAATACTTATTAGACACCGAGGGCGGCGATCCATGCTGACTCATCGTTATGTGGGAAATACAAAAATGTTCAGGAGTAACTGTCAAACGGTAGAACCGGAATGGGACAGGACATCCTCCTCAATATGTCCCCGAACAGGTTCAGCAAACACAATCTAACCTCGGGGTTTGCTGCTGTTCGTGAGGGCTTAGCGGGATATTTACCCTCTTAAATTGCGCATTCCAGATGCAAACTAAACTGTTTACTCAAACAGACGAGACTCTGAACTGCTGAATAGAGCTGGAATGAGATGATCCCTCTTTCAGTCTTTCGACGCTTTACCTGCACGCTCACGTAAGCAGGTCCTGTTTTTTCTCTCTGTCGCTTCACTCGGCGTTCCCAATAACATCTCACAGGGATTGTGAGGCTTCTCTGGAGCTCGACTACACTCAAAGAGCTTCAACAAACACAACCAACAAAGTTTGTTGGCTCCAAGTCCCTATTTCGGGTCGTAAGGTGTAAGTGGCAGCACATACTGTGTGGATCTGCTCTCTGCCAAGTTTGGCTTCGTATACGTCTCATCTGGCTTTTCCAATGGGAGACGGGAGGAATTTTTGACCTGTTGACCTTGGGCAATAAAGATTTTCCTATTGGATGCGTACAACAAAAAGTCTGGCTGTAAACTGACAGCATTCACATCTCTGTCTGAACTTACATCCAACATATCTGTCTTATTAACCGGCCCGAGATTTCCCCCAGAGCCAGCGCGCACCGCAAATTACCCGGTTCCTCCTCGAAACCACCTCTCTAAATGATATTGTGACACACAGAACGACACATTGATGGCAAAGTGCGTTCCAGGAACAAAAACCCACAGCGTCCTCCTCGCAACAATGTCACGACACAGTTACATAAAAGTTTACCTCCTTTTCCGGGACAACCTCCTACCCCTCAACACCCCATTGTGTCTCCTTTTGTTCCAATAATCACTTGGAAGCTCTCTTCGGCTGGTGCTGAATCATCCAGTCCCACACACAGAGACGCTCATGCTCTCCTTCACCAGAGAAGCTCTCCAGCTCCTATATTCAAAGCAAGCAACCTACTGATATTGTCAAAAGGTCGTACATTTCGATCTGTTCTTAGGCATGTACGTGTGGTAAAAATATCCTACTTGGTGAAACGAGGACAAAACACAACTACATGTTGAATCAGCATTCGGCCTCCCAGGAAGGAACGTTTTCACAGGCCTCACGTTCTGTAATTTATTAGACTTTGAGTGAGGCTTTTTTTTTTTTTTTTTGGTTTCAAAAAGGAAAGGTGTCTAAACAGTTTAGCAGAGCACATTTATCATGAGTAATTGTGAAAAAAGTCAACATACTGGTTTGGGGTGTATCATGCTCAAAATATACTGATTTTCTGACTGAATTCACTTTAGTTTTCTCACATAAAAGCTGATGGTGAAAATGTATTAAAGTATCAAGTTGTTTTCTTTTGTATTTTTTATTTAAATATTTATTTGAATATACAATTAAAATGTATGGCTCTATTCTAATGTAGTGGCTCTATTCTAATAATTTACTTTTGAACAAAGGTAAATCTACAAAGCGTATGCTTAAATTAAAATCTAATAATTTAAAAATAATGTGTAATGATGGTTCATACCTGTACAGAGTGGAGCAAATAAAATATTTGGGTTTATGGCTGGATCCTGAACTTTCTTTTAAACCTCACATTGATTATATACTTCGTAAGGTTAATTTTGGAATCAGTGTATTGTATCGATCAAAAAAAACTTGCTTTGCAACTTATATTACCTTTTTTTGATTATGCTGATGTAGTTTACCAGAATACAACTAAAACTTATATTTTGCTTCTTACTACAGCTTATAATAAGTTGTGCAGATTTGTTACTGGATGTTCTTATGATACACATCACTGTATTATGTATGATTTACTTAAATGGTTTCCACTTAATATCAGAAGGCATATTCACTGGTTGCAATTTATTTTCAAATGTATTAATTTTAACTATCCTAATTATTTACGTCAGAATTTGATATTATACTCTTCTTCATATCATTTAAGACATTCTGCAAACTATTTTTCTACTCCTTTAGTTAAGAAAGTGTTTGGGAAAAAGGCATTTAGGTACAAGGCTCCAGCAGACTGGAATAATTTACCTTCAAATGTGTGTTCTTTGACTTCTTTTTATATGTTCAAAAAAGGATTGTTTTCCTGTTTTGAAATTTCTTGTAATTGCTTTAGATGATATATTTATTTATTTATTTTTTATTTTTATTTTTTTCTTACATGTGCTAGGTAATTATAATTATATATATTTTTTAATATATATATTTATTATTTTTTTTTTTTTGTTAATATTGTAGTACGGTATTTTGTTTTGATTGTGGTGACTGTTGTTGCTGTTTGATTTTGTGTTATGTTTTTCATTTTTGTGTAATAGGACCCCCTTGAAAACGAGATGATGCATCTCAAGGGGTTTATCCCAAATAAAACTTGTTGAATGTAATTATAAATAATTCATATAAATGACATTTCTAAGATGGTGTCAGTAATATAATCGCAAGATGCATATGACTAATCAGACTTAAAACAATTTTTGCACCAGTGGTTTTTACACAAACCATACAGAATAATAATAATAATAGTTTTATGTAATAGAAAAATGAGAAAACCACCATGTGCACAAATCTAAGGATTTCCTGTAGAATTCATTTAAATGACTCCTTTTTTCGTTTTTGCACACTGTCACTAATGTTGTACCTGGAATAACAAACTAAGGAAAAAAAATAAAGCATAAACAGCTGCATATCTCAATTTTTTATTTATGTGTGCAAAACAGTATAGCCAAACTATTTCAATTTATCTAACAAACTATGCTATTGAGAGAATATTTTTTTCACGGACAAAAAGGTCATTGTCACAATATTCCGAGAATAACTCCTGAAGAACCTTGACATGCGGAAACATCGCATTGCACAAAAACTTCCTTATAGTGGAAAAAAAAAAGTTCTTTAAAAAGATAAAGATAAAATATTTCAAGAAACTTTCACTGAAAGAATCTTTGGGGAAACAAACATGACTCTTCAGTGGCATTGAGGTGAAAATCTCTTATTGTTTCTTTCTGGCACCTTTATTTGTGGTAAAGGTGCCTTTAAGGTGAAGCTGATAAAGGGTTAGTGCACTACCGCTCATTTGGATGACACAAGTTGGATCCTGAAAATAAAAGACTGATACACCACATCTAATTTTCCAATCCACATTTGCATTTCAGTCCTTCACTTCTATAGCCTTTGTCACTCCGTCCTTTGCTCTAGTCTCTTCCTGTATCAGGCCGAGCTCCCTGAGGATGCTGGGATTGAATGGCGTGATAAGGTTAACGGCAGAAAGTGTTCTCACTCCTTAACACCCCATCGCCTTTCTTCTCCCACCTCCTAAAGTTCAGTAATGGGAGGCCGCTAACCCAGTTACCCACGTTGCTCTGCTGTACAGCTAAAGGCTAAAGCGAGAGCAGCGGACACATTAATAGCAAAAAATAGCTCTCCGGGGACACAGCTTGTGAGAATCTCTCTCCTACGCCAAACTCTGCTGGAGTTTTCAAAAAGCTTTATCATGTCCCTGCCTTATTCATCTGGATGTCTGGGCCTGGCGAACACCACCTCCCATATAACTCTTAGCAGATTACAGTTGACCGCGGGGTCAGGAGGAGGGGGAGATCTCCTGCACTTTCCCTGGGCAGACAAATTAGGTGACACAAAGTGAAAAAAGGTGGATTGGATGGATATCTTGACATATGACCTTTAGATGGACAAAGCGACTCTCCAAAGCTTATCGTTCGTTTTCAGGACCTTTGGGAGTTTGCAACCTGGCTAATATCGCACACGGGCTTTGTCTGTGTTTTTAATAATGCTCACTGCCACGTCAAGACATATTGCTTTTTATACCGCCAACCTAACGAACAGGCTGATTTCTAATTTCAGTCGTTGTAGCCAAAAAAAAAATCACTCTGCATTCACTCCAAACAGCTTTCAAAAATCATTAATCACAACGTGACTGATTTATATTACCTCCGATATCAATAAAAAGCTCGCCAGGTAGTTGATGTGGATGTTAGGCTAGTCTCGGTCCTTGGCGGGGTGTGAAGACTACAGTGAGGGGAGACAGCCATAAGCGCTGTTAATTATCCTTTCAGATCTCTGCTGAAGAAAAGCAGGGAGAAGACAAGTGTGTGATGACTCTGGCCAGTCTCCAGATCAACCTCTCACTTCACCTAAAAGTCTGCTGTCACTTTCGTTTCCATCACTTTCACCGCCGGGCCGTGAGGCTTTAACTAGTTCTTCACTATGAATGTAACTAAATGCAAATGCAAAATGTTGTCAAAGTCTGATTTTTTTCAAATTGCAGTCGTCATGGATGATAAACTTATAACAAGGTTCTTTCAAGAAGTATTTGCTGAATGGTTCTTTGGGGAACCGAAAACCCACTTTAGATCCTTTATTTTTAAGAGTGTATTCAATAAATGCTATATGAAGCACCACTTAACATATACTGTATGGATAGACATTTAAGCAGATACTGGTGACCCCAAAAGATTTGGACACTTAAGTCACACTAAAAAAATGCCTGAATCCCATTACATTGGCGGGGGGGGGCATACAATGTAGCATCTTTTTTAAACAAAGACAGACAATTTTCAAGCTTGTTAAGCAGGCCTGCATGATTAATTGTATTTTAATCATGATTTTCTTTTCTCTATTAATTAAGCATAATCGTCCGTTATATTATCCCTCTGATTATTTATCCAAAAAACATTTTTCATTTTTGCTATCTTGCATTGGTAACAAACCTCCACAAGCTTTCATGCTTGGGGTTGCCAAATGCAAAGAGTTAAAAATCCCCAAATCGGAGCTTTTCTCCAAAATGGATACATTTTCTGCCCAGTGTTTTACTTGCCCTTCCCAAACTGGCAACCATGTGCACCTGCTCTTTCTGGGCTGCAAAACAATGCAGATGATCTTAAAATTCCAACAAACATGTATACTAGAGTTTGGCGATCTCCATTGTGGTATTCTGCAATATTCAGCTAGTCTGTGTTTCTTCATAATGCCGCTTGTGTTATTTTCTGTGAATAAAACCGCAAGCAAACCTTCTCAGTAACAAACTATAATAAATCCAAACATGACTCCTGACTACTTTGTTTGCCACCGTGGTTGCTGAATAAATGCACTTAGTTATTGTGCTACACAAGTCTTTCTTGTCGTTTTAATAGAAAAACATGAACATAATTTGGAATTATTGAAATTGATATTAGAAATTTCACCATTTTGAGAGAAACTTCTTAAGCTTATCAATTTTTCTCTTGTGATTTTGTGAGATTTTTGAGAAAAACCATTAACCATTATCGTGTAGCCCTAAGACACAGACCTTTGCTTTAAAATTTAGTATCTAATGCATAGACATTCAGACATTAAGTGTACAAAATTTTCAGGGGATCACTGTACATAGTTGTTATTTGACAGTGTTGAGAAAACATTCGAAACACAGCTTTTGTTAGCTGTTCAGCCAATCTCTTCCTGGCAGCATTTCAGGACTGAGTGCTCCATTTACCTTTCCATCAACCCTCAACTCTGAGCTGCTGTTTGTGCCAAATGTGCCAGCAGTGACTGAACACACACACACACACACACACACCCCCGCATTACAGCGATGGAAGCAAAGCTGTGTGTGAATGTCTGCATGTTGTGTCCTCACAATCCCTGAGCATCACGATTCCTCTAGCTCCACATTGACTCAAGTTATTTAAAGAACGGAGGGAGGGAGGGAGAGAGAGAGTGTGGAGATTTTTTTCGTGCACTCTGAGTGAAGGAGATTTTGGAGATAGAGCCAAAAGCTTGTGCGTGTCCCTTGCGTCACAGTGAAACCTCGGAACTCACAGGAACAAGACAAAATGAGCAGAATGATCAAAGATACAAACCATTTATCTCTCTATGTCTCATAATAACCAAGAAAAAATCAGCTATTATTAGAACTCTGTACAAAGGCATCCATGGCTATTTACCATTGCTCATAATTAGTGCTACAAATGATGATAATACCTCATATCAATGAGTGACATGTCACATTTATAATTCTGTTCCTAGCAACACCATAGCAATGACCAGAACCCTTCAACATCATAGCAATGTGCTAAAACAACACTTGGAACCCTTTTCTTTTATTATAAGTGGGACAGTAAAAAAAGACAGAAAATGGTAGATATAACAGGATCAGAAAAGTACTTGCATCACTCACATGAGCACTTCGACTCAACACGTCAAATGAGCCTGAATGAAATACAGAGCTAATAAAAGTTGTAGAGCAATCGCTTGCTTATTAATGAGAAAAGTCATACTAAATGGTTAAACAGTCAACAAATAAAGAAAGCAAATTTCCTTATTTCCACTCCCATTTGCGCAATGAATGTTTATTATGTAAAAAAGAGCCACGAGGCGAATATTTGTCATGAGAAAATACTAGAAGTCCTTGTCGCTAACTGCTCTGAGTGGGTGTGTGTTTTCGGTGTGATCCGGCCGCGTAGGAGTGCACAGCATAAATGCATAATAAACAAAATTCAAACAGGCACCCAGACGAGACTGAGCCGTTCATTTCTCATGCCTACCGCTTTACTGCTGCCAGCGGGATGCCACGCTTTACCGTTCTAATGACACTAAACCAAAACCGGCCACTGCCGCTTCATGTGTGCAAGCTAGAAAAACAGGAAAAGCAGAGACAATGAAACTATTGGCTTTACTGAGTAACTCAGTGGAGGATTGAACTAAAGCTGGTGTTGCCACATTTAGTTTTCATGCACGCACACACAAATACATTCAGGCTGTAAAGTGCTTAATTATGCAATACATTTATTAATTTGGCACACAGAACTATATCTATCTATCTATATATATATATATATATATATAGATAGATAGATAGATAGATAAATAGATATAGAAAAATGTCTGGAAAAATGAGGATGTTGACTTGAATTCATTCACAGCAGGATGTTATTAAGCCCAGTACCCCCTAGCCCCAGTCCTATTCAAGTCTGGCAGGAATAAACACAGTAAGCACATCTTTTAATAGTCTTGTCACCCAAACGGCCATGTCCGTGATGCGCTCTTAAATGTTTATATTCGCAGGAGCAATTAAAACCCCCCTCTTCTCATCTCACAATCTAGGGGCTAATGAATTAAGCAGTTTCCTCACAGAATCAAGGCCGCTGGAGATTGCCATTTGCTGGCTGAAGACAACATGTACATTAATTCCTGCCTAAGAAATGGTGCAACACTCACTTTGTGATACTTATGAAATCCAAAGTTCTGTCATGAAACTCTAGATGGCGCAGTCCGATAGGTCTAAATCAATCGGACAATATGACATCATTATCACGTGGCGCAGCTGATTGGTTCCTTTTGTATCAGCAGACAATGAGTTTGCTGCTCAACATTCAAATACTTGGCTAGTGCTTGCTGTAGCAGTTGCAGCGCACTTCAGAAACCCTCCACCTTCCCCAGCTCCACCTGTATAGATCTGCTACAGGGTGATTCATGTATGCTATATATAGGGGTTATTTTAGATATATGTGCAGCAGCAGTATTTCCTACATGCTCACAGCAGCAAGTTGTGTATGTTTTGGCAGTAGCAAGTCTCTGTACTTGCTCTGCCGCAGCAGCGTAGCAGATCTATTCCACCAAATCCAAACATTACAATGTACATTACCATGCTAAACCCTCCGAGAGTTGTCATGATAGAACTATAGTTTTACTACAATGACAATACAGTAAAATGGACAAATACATATGCGAAATGAATTTTTGCATCTCCTGCAAATGATTGGTAAAAATGGAAAACCTTTATATTTTCTCTTATTTTATATAATTAACCTGAAATTCTCCTCATAATTGGCCTACAAAAACAATCCTAACAAAAACACTGTATCACTGAAACAGGTTTCAAAAGTGCAAACTAAAACTGTATCCATCAGCCCTAATCCATCGGGCCACTTAAAAGTGCAACCTTTGTATCTACCACCGGTTTTGGCAAGGAAACTACCATTAAAACATGCTGAAGCATGTCTTTAATTGTCATTCATAAATTCCCTTCATGGGTGCCTGGTTTAATGAAAACTGGGCAGAATGCCCCCTCTCTGAAGAACTGTGTTCTCCCCAGGCTCACAGCACACCCTCCTCCTATCCATGAGCAAGAAGTGGATGCTGCTGGAGGTGCTGAGATTGCACTCCACTGATATTTCGAGAAAGGCCTGTGAAATTAGACCAAGAGAGTGCAAGCTTTGGTCAGCAGAGCGGTGTAGGGCGTATGCTTAGAAAGTTCACCTCTAATAAAATGAGTTGTCAAGCAGCTGTGCTTTGTCGTAACCTAAAAAAGCTGTTATGAGTACTTTGTTTCTTCAGAAAAAATATCCAACCAATATTAAAACTTTGAACATTAGGAACATTATAGCTGTAATGTTTCTTTGCAAACTAGAGAACTACGGTGGCCCAGTAGTGCAGAACACAAAGAAAACTACAGAACACAATGAAATTGCCACAACACGATGCATAGGACTAATTTAGTTGTGTTGTGCTAATTTTGCTATGTTGGCTTGTTTCCTTTGTATTGTGCTAATTTTGTTGTGTTGTGACTTATTTCTGTTGTGTTGTGGCTTGTTTTTGTTGTGTTGTGCTAATTTCGTTGTGTTGCAAATTATTTCTGTTGTGTTGCGGCTTGTTTTCGTTGTGTTGAGCAAAGTTCATTGTGTTGCAGCTTGTTTCCGTTGTATTGTGCTAATTTCGTTGTGTTGTGACTTATTTCTGTTGTGTTGTGGCTTGTTTTTGTTGTGTTGTGCTAATTTTGTTGTGTTGTGGTTTGTTTCCGTTGTGTTGCAATTTATTTCCATTGTGTTGTGGCTGGTTTTCATTGTGTTGAGCTAATTCCGTTGTGTTGTGGAGATTTCGTTGTGTTGTGCACTACTAGGCCACCGTAGCTATCAGGTACTACAACAATATGAGAAAGCGCAGTTAAGAAATATTTTTACAAAGTTGTTTCCCCAAAAAACTAATTTTTAGAGGTCCATCCAGCAATGATACGTGTGTTCCCGTAAAGAGCGAGATCAAATAAAAGCAACGCTGGAGCTAACATACTCGTAAGCTTGTCAAGCTCTCCTGGAATAGGAGTTTCCCCACTCCAGCGATTAATTATTGGAAATGGACGACAGCTGCCTCTAATTAATATGCAAGGCAGGCGGTGTGGTGCGAGATTGTGCGTGGAGAAACCACTCCTGCCATTTATGACTTTTTCATAGGAGGACTCATGTATAATGGAGGTGAGTAGAGATGAGGAAGAGATGAGAGAGCAAATGAATGGTGAGGGAAAGCTTGTTAGTAGGCCAGTTTGACTGCTTCGCTGTCCCTGACAGACCCCTGTTAACAATTTATGCTCTGATCTATTTTTCTCTATTTTATCCATTTATCTGAGTGAGTAGGTACACATAAGACTTTGGAGCCGCAGCTTCTCTTCCTCTCAGTTCCTCGTGGATGAATCTCTCCAAAACATGTCCAGTTCATTTCAGTTCAAATTAGTGTGTTATATAACAAGAAACTGTTTGCTTTTTAAGCCTATTTTTAAGACCATTAAGATTTTTTTGTTTCGTTTTGTTTTGCACTGACGTTATTTTCTTGACATTTAAGCATATTTAAACCTTCAAATTTGTTTCACTGCAATGCATCTGCACCATTTTTTTGAGTTTGTAATTATCATTTTCAGTGATGATTCTTATTAGATTCGCATTACTGTAATACGTTTTTGTTGATGTTTTTTATTTCATTCATTTATTTCAATGTAAAATCATTTGAATGGTCCTGAAATAACCTTTTTTTGTATAAAATCAGTAGAACAAATGCTACCATGACATAAACACTTTATTTTTTGCATAAGGTTATAATGGAAAAATGTAATGTACTTGACATGGAAATAATGTCACAATGTAAAATAATTTGAATGGTCTTGAAATAATAACCTTTTTTTCTTCAATTGTATAGTGAAATATCACTCGGATATATGTTCTTGACACGTTTCGTGAGCTCCACCCTAGAAGAAATATCTTTACGGTTATAAAAATACCGTAACGTAAATACAAATGCCCACACACACAGCAGATATCGGTGCTGATGAGGAAATGCCCTCCAGCACAAGACTGGGGTCAGTTTTTTCCCTGGATACAGAGCAGACTTCTGTGTTTCCATAACAACGCTATGTTGCCATGAACACCTTGTGAGCACGTAATTAGGTGCACTTGTTTAGCTCCATAATCGCTTCATTCAAGCCTATTTTTGAAACCCAGTGTTTTCTTAATTACTTGTCTCTAAATGTGGACATCATTTTTTTCCCACCAGTGACTCATTTTTAACACCCCCCTCCCCACACTTAGGCTAATTAAGCTAAACACTGTGTTAATGTGACATGATGATGAGAGAATGCACCAAAGCCTAATCAAGTAGCAAAACAACAAGACCATGCAAACGATCATATCCTATTCATTACAAAGAGGTGAGCGAGTCAAAAAGTGTGAAAATTTCTTGCGCAGATTTCCACCTTCCAGCACCTCAACTACACAACAACAGATATTTCTGTTTTGACCAATACAGATACAGATTGATCTTGTTTAACAGTTGTTTAAAACGCAAAACTAATTTAATTAGTTTTATTTCTGCTTTTTGCCTCAACGACTAAATAATCAGTAGATTACAATAAAAACAATATGCATTATGAATTATTACATCAATAATTATTACATTTGTGAGCATAATAACAATAATAAAATATTTTGACAACACTATTATTACTTTACTGTGTATAAAAAATTCCAAAAGTTAATTGCGAATTCTGCGAGTTTACATCTCACAATTCCGTTTTTTTCTCAGAATTGCAAGATATAAACTCGCAATTCTGAGAAATGAAGTCAGAATTGCATGAAATAAACTTGCAGAATTTGAGAGACATACTGTAAACTCAGTTCTGAGAAATAAAGTTGCAATTCTGAGAAATAAAGTCAGAATTGTGAAATAAAAACTCACAATTCTTTTTTTTCTCAGAATTGCGAGAAAATTGTGAGTTATTAATTCAGAATTGTGAGATAAACTCGCAATTCTGAGAACATGCCAGTCTTTTTTCTCAGAATTGGATTTTATAACTCGCAATTGTGAGTTTACTGTATATCACGCAATTCTGAGAAAAAAGTCAGATTTGCAAGACGTAAACTTTGCGAGAAAAAAAATCTGAATTTTGATATAAAAACTTGCAACTACCTTTTTTATGTTTTATTCAGTGGGCTTCCATACTTTAAGCCACACATTTTGTACTTAATAATGAATGGCTATTATTTATCAAAAAGCTTTTAAGTAATTATCAAAACAATGCATTAAATATGTTCCTTATCTGTTATTGGGTGCTATTTGAGTAACCCAAAAATTGCACCATTTGTCTGTAGAAAAACTTGATAACTAACTATGTTGAAAAGTCTGAAATCTGTAAAAAAAAAAAAAATACATAAAAAAAAT
>JAFVLL020009997.1:0-34269 GCA_021397915.2 Tor tambroides | reverse complement strand
TCTGCGCTCTCTCAGGGGCCTCTGTGTGTTTACTCTGATTGTTTTAAGGTCAGAGAGAGAGCAGAGAGACGTACAGAGAGTTCAGGCATCCCCGGTCCTTTGCCTACAGCCAGCTGAATGCATTGTACTGAAGGAATGCTGAAAGAAATACACGTAATCCTGTTAAATTTAGATTTAAAAAAGCTTGCAGTTGAGTTTGCCAGAAATTCACTGTACAAAAAATATGGTGCAGACAATGTTTTAGGCATTACAGGACAGCATTCTAGTGTGTATTTTAAAGTCCATAATCATTTATTTTGCAAACTGCCACCAAATTTTTAAAATAATACCATGTCAGCCTACTTAGACTGTCAGGGTTCTGTTGTGTGTGTGTGGGTCATGTGTTCCCGCCTCTTGTGCCCTTATTTGGTTTGTTTCCTGTCCTTGTTTGATGTGATTATTAGTTAAGTCTGTTCAGCTGTGTTTGTCTCATTAACGTGTATATATTAGTCCATGCCTGTTCAGTTTCGTGTCGTCTGGTCTACTCGTTACCCCCGGTGTTCCTGTGTGTCTGCCTTGCCTTGTCTTGCCCTGATGTCAATTAAAGACTGTTATTTGAGTTAACGTCCTCGTCCGCTTGTTCATGTGTCCTCCCTCGTGTGTGCAGCGTGACATAGACACACTTCAAAACTACTAATGACCACCATGATAACGCAACAACTAAAGTTAATCAAAATTGCCATTTACATTTGCTAAGTTACTAACACAAGCACAAAACACCATGGTTACACAAAAAATAACACTATGAAAATCAACTAAACATGAAATATTACATAATATACTCGAATGGACATAACTGATAATAAAAATTAAAACAAATTAATTAAATTAAATGTGAATGTCATTTTACTGTTTTTCACCATAAATTAAAAGAATTTTACAAACTAAATATATAATTTAATATTTTACTGTATTTTGACAGTCCACTTTAGACATTCTACTAACAAGTAACTACATGTCAACTAGAGTATCTGTTGGGGTAGGGTTAGGGTTAGATTAAGTTGACATGTGCTTGCAAAGTTACTTACAGTCAGTAGAATGTCTGTTGGCACACCATCAAAATAAATTGTTAACAGATATTAAGCAGACAGTCTACTAGTACACTAATGACTGCTAGTTGCGAAGTTAGGTAACACTTTATTTTAGGGTGCCCTTGTTACACGTCTCATGTACTTACTATTATAATAACAATAAACTATGCATAATTACATGCAAGTAACCCTAAGCAAAACCCTAAGCCCAACCCTAACCATACAGTAAAGTACATGTAGTTAATTAATTTTAGTCAGTACTTAAATGTATAATTACACTGTAACAAGGACACCTTAACATAAAGTGTAACCCAAAGTTACTTAGAATGTCTAACATGGACGATCAAAAGTGTTACCTATTTTACAGCAAACTATTTTCACAGTGGGGTATCTGACAGTTAACTAATTAAACGGTTTCTACTGTAGCGTTGTTACATTCTTTTTCTGTTAAGATGCTGAACATTTTAAATGAGTAATTAAAGGTAAAGAAATAAAAGAAAAGATTTTAATAATGTATACACTGTTTTTCACAGATCTCTAGGTAAACAGAAGAGTTAGAAGAAAGAGACAGAGAAAAGGAGTGAAAAGAGGTGAAAGGAGAAGTCTATCCATTTGAATGAAGGCATCTTCTTTTGTTGCACAGCCCTCTCTCTCTCTCTCTCTCTCTCTCTCTCTCTGTGTGTGTGATGGAGGTCACATAAGTGTATTGTAGGGAGGATGGGACGAGCGAATACCTCAGATGGTGCACTAATGTAAATAACGCTGCTCTAGCCACTCATTCTCCAGCCTCTGCACCCTCCATGAATCACTCTGAATCTTTAGCATGATCTCCCACCGCAGGCACAATCACCCCAACCCTGCAACTGAACATCTTTAGATCCTCTCGGTGGAGGAGGAGGAGGAGGAGGACATGCTTTAGGTTGCCTGGATGTTGCTCAGATCTAGTCCTTGTTTGTCCAGCAAAGTGAGTTATATGCTGATGTCCATTCGACAAAAAAGGGGGTGCTGGGGTGAGCTCTTAATCATGGACACATCAGTTGAGGAGTGGAGAGCCTCCCTTACTAGAGGAAGACATGTCTTTTTGTCCCTTCTCCCTCCATTTGCTCGTCAGGCAAAGAGATGATGAAATACCAGTGAAATGCATTCAGTTCAAAGTCGTGTTTGGATGAAGCCTCAGTTCATGGAGAAAAAGACAGTAGAGATGGGATTTAGAATGGTACACTTGCAAAGGAAGTGGCCTTTTTTTGGAGGAAAACTTACAAACCGTTCTTTTTATGTTATTTTTGGATTTTGTGCTTTATTGTTTAAATATAGAGCAGAGTGAATGCAGACTCAACCCACATCAGCACCACAGCTCAATGTATCATATGCTAACTGCTGCACCACCACAGGAAATCCTTGTCTAATTTTCCAGTTAAAATATCTAAAAAATAATTTTAGATACATAATATTAATGTGCTTGCAATGCTGCATATTGTAGATATTATATATAGATTTTATATATAGAAATTAAGACTTGTTTTCAGAGAATTTACAGTAGTTTTAAAGTTGACATATCATGAAAATCTGACTTTTTCCATGTTATAATCGGTGCTATAATTGAGTCCCCGGTGCATCTACCAACCCAGAAAACATGAAAAAATTTTTTTTGGTAAGCCTTTCTCTGCAAGCTTGTGAAAAACAAGTCGCTCAGATTTCACTTCCTCCATGACGTAGAAAGGGGATCTTATTATACAACCTGGTCTCATGACGAAAACGCACCTCTGGGAATGTTTTTTTTTTGCGAGACGCGAAATACATACCGCCATGTACGTTTCATGACGTGAAATGTCCACTGGGTGACGCTTAAAGAGTTTTCGTTGTTCTTCCCCGGAGCAGATGAACGTACATATGGTACGTTTTATGTGACGTTGGTTTTGTAGGCGTCATCGCAGTTCTGACTTGAAATGTCTGTTTAGTGACGTGATGTTTTAAAATAACATACCATCTGCACTACACCTAAACCTACACAATAGTATGAACAAAAGCGAATGTGTGACGTAAAAACGCAATCATGCCATTTTAGCTTGTTTTTCGATCTCTCATCTTTAAGCTCTTTCATCGTGAGTTAAGTTTTCGACGGGATTCATACCTAAGGATTCCGCATCGTAAGTCCAATTCTGTGCCAGTTGAGCAACAGAACAAGCTTACATCCAGAAAGCGAAACATGGAGCTGTAATCATAACTGTGTACAAAAACAATTACAAGTGTTCAGTGTTTTACCACCTCTAGTGTTCATTTCTTTTGGAAACTGCAGTGATATGTACTTATTAGTACGTATTTCACATCTCGCAAAAAAGTTCCCAGAGTTACGTTTTCCTCATGAGACCAGGTAGTTATTATAATATTACTGCCCCTTAATCTGCAAGTTTCCACCTACTATGCTGCCACTGTGTTTTCGCAAACGACAACTGTGTATCAGTTTTAACGCCATGGTGAAAGTTCGAGCAAAGTTCAAACTGTCTTTGGCTGCACTAATGAACACAGAACAGTATTTAGAGTCCGAGCCTCAGAGGAGACAAGAGAGCAGTGGATTTATTGATTTATTTACTGTATATTACGCTGCTGCCACACAGATCTAATATAAACATGCGATTTCTTTCCCAGCTGTTTCCTTTAGACATAACCAACTGTTTTTGTAACACGTGTGTTTTTAACATAAACTTGTGTGTATTTGACACACACAAGTGCAATAAGACATGAAAGAGAACTTAGTTTAGTACTCACATGCCTTGTGACAGCCACTTTCTGTGCTCGTGCTTTGGATGTGTACGCTCAGAAAACCCTATATCAGAAGTTTAAACTAATATGGTTTAAAACACATTTCAGCAGATAGACATGATAATCAAAACCAAACAGATGTTTTTGGTAGAGTATCTGAGGTACCAGCTGTAAAGGCACAGCCCTATTCTGGAAAAAGGGGGTGGGGAGCAGCAGCTCATTTGCATTTAAAGAGCACATGCATGAAAACAGCATGTTTCTGCTTCCACTCAAAATAAGCATTTTCAAAATGATATAATAAATGATCTTTGGGGTGTTTTGAGCTGAAACTACACAGACACATTCTGGGGCCACCTGAGACTTATATTACATATTGTAAAAAGGGGCATAATAGGCCTCCTTTAATACAAGTGGAGGCAAATCAAGTCATCTTTATTTATACAGTACTTCAAAGCAGCGTTACAGTGATAAACAGGAAAATAATCATTCAGTAATGCAAAGAATTCAATTCTGCTGTAAAGTAGCTCTAAAAAGACAATATTAAACAGTCACTATTCAGCTGAAATTAGTTCATTGTTGATTCAGTTTGGTTCAATAACTGTGAAACGTCTAAAAAAAAAGAAAGACTTGTTAAAATAATGCACATAAAAAGGCTAGTAAGGTTAGTGTTTTTTTTTAACACTAAAATCATGTTAACACATTGTTTTTGTCTTGCGGCCACATTTTTAAAACTGTGAGTGCTATAATGTTTATAAATTAGTCCCATTCAGTGGAAATTATTTTTTGTGGTAATCAGTATAATGCCACAAATGCATTTTAATTGAGCTTAACTTGTAGGCCTGCTGAACCCAGAATATTCCTTTAATTATGTTTTTTTTTCTTTAGTTGACATTTAGTTTCCAACAAATCTTTTCAGGCAGATGGTCTTCTAATGTTCTCTATACAGAGTTATTTGGCAACACTACTACATTGCAGCATGGAATAGAAATGCTGCCTTTTCATGCATGGTTAGGCAGCTCTCTATTTTTCTTCATTGAGGCTGGAGGCCTCTGTGTGTTGCTCTTTGATCCAGCACATGCACTACTAAAACATTTTGTTTCTTCTCTGTCCAAATGTTAGCACAGGGACAGCCATATGTTAGACCCAGATAAATCAGCCTTATTGAGTGGCCAGTCTCACAAACCACACAGATTAGAGCATTAGAGAACTAATGAGGCTGCTGGGAGCCGAGGGCCGCTTCATGTTACCTTGAACTGCGACTCTGTGTGAAACACAAAACAGACATGCCTTGCGTTGAAAACAGTACAGCAGCTGCTGGCGGAAATCAAACACAACAGCTCGCTCTTTTGTGGTGGGTTCACCCTAATCCAAATGGTGCTTTTCACCTCCACTGAAAGCAATAATGTGGGGACAATATAGAAATAAAGCTGGCCGCTGACGCGTTCACTGATGTATATGTATGTTATTCGGAGTTTATGTTTCAAACTCTAGGTTCTTCCACAGTGGTAAACCTATCAGGCTTTGTCAAAATGTTCTCTCTTCACAAATCACTTATTATGCATGTGATGAATATAGCGCTTAGCTTATGTTTGTCTGTGCAGATCAATAAGTAAAATGCATTAGGGTCATTAAGTGCCCTTTGTCTTTCTGACCTTGTTAAAATATTCATATACAGAAGAAAGATTATCTTCCATAGACGACAGGAAACAGACCATCACCGGACCCCGGGTCTATATCTACCAATCACTGTCCATATAGCTGAGCTAGAACATGAACCACTGGACATCTGCAGACTATGAGACTCCTTGGCTTTTATGCCCTTTACTTTCCCTTTGTCTTTTTTCCTCCAAATGGCTTGTTTATTCTTATGAAGGCAAGACACTACATGCAACAACATTGTTTTTGATATTTTGGGTTATTTGGCTTTTCATACAGTGTTATTTCAGACTAGTGGAATGAAAGTGTTTATTTGTTACACTTCATCTATTTGCATCTGTAGATTTCAAATACAATATGTGTCTTTAAAGGCTGTTTTCTCAAAATGTGTTTTTTTTCTTATGCAGAAATCTCTTCAGTAGCACTTTACAACATTTTAATCCTAAAAACAATGAAAACTTATTTATGGCTGTTCATGGTAATTTCTGATTTATGAAGTAATAAAAAGATATGTGTAAAATCCCCACTGTAAAAACTCTAATATGTCAACAAAATGAAACAAGAATTTTGAACCTGGCTTTACCTAATGTTCAGATTTCTGTTTTGGAAATGTATACAAATTAGTGCATATTTAATTAGATAATGCATAATTTGCACATTTAAACATAACATTTTGCAATTCTTAATTTGATCAACCAACTGGGGATGTATGATGATATCTATTAGTTATTTTTTACCCTTTTTACCTGGGGTGTCTTAAATGGTAAGCAACACTTTATAGTCAAGTCACATTTAGTTATACAGAGTTTCAAATTAGCTTCATATTAAAGGGATAGTTTACCCAAAAATGAAAATTCTTGTCATCATTTGCTCACCCTTTTCTTCTGTTGAACAAACCAAACAGTTGCCAGTAGCCACTGACTTTCACAGTAATTTTTTCCATAATGTGAAAGTCAAAGAATACTGGCAACTTTGCAATACTGACACAGTTATTGAACTGAATTGAAACAGCATTGAAATAGAGCTGTATACTGACACTATTGCCTTCTGTAGAACTGCTTTACAGCTGAAATTGAATTAGTTTCATGAATTTGATAACATTTTGTCATCATTTACTCACCCTTAAGTTGTTCCAAACCTGTATGAGTTTTATCTGTTGAACACACACACACACACACACACACACACACACAAAAAGATATTTTGAAGAATATTGGGAAACAACAGTTGCTGGTAGCCTTTGACTTCCACAGTAAATAAATACTGTGGCTACTGACAACTGTTAGGTGGTTTGTTCAGCAGAAGAAAGGGTGAGTAAATGATGACAGAAATTTCATTTTTGGGTGAACAATCCCTTTAATAAACAGGAAAATAACAATGTTAATGTAAAATTCATCACTTATGAAACAAATTAAATTTCAGCTGAAAAGCAGAAGGCAGTAGTGTCATTATTCAGTTCAATTTCAGTGTTGTTTCAGTTTAGAACAAGAACTGTGTCAGTGTTGCAAAGTTCATCAATTTTGAATCTAGTTCAGCTCAGCTATCATTATTCAGCTAAAGTCAGTTTAATGTTTATTCGGTGCTTGTTCAATGTTTATTAGCTAAGTATTTGTTCAGTTCAATCACTTTTTTGCATTATAGACTGTCATAGAGTTTTAAATAATAAAACAGCATGGTTTCTGTCTGTCTGCTAATGCATTATCTTTCCTTTACTTACCACTCATACATCAGCTTAACCAGATTACCCAACCTGAATTTAAATATTTTGAGTATGCCTAATAAAAGAATCTTTCATTTATGTGGAGTTTTAGAGAGATGCTATAGATGGGTATATCTCAATCCACTTTTGTTCAGCTGTCTGGTTTTAAGCAGTGAATATATCTGCCTGAGAGAGGTTACCATTTGAATGGCAGAGGTCTTACACTTGTAGAGTTAACGCCTCGCTTGTTACTTTCTGAGGTAAAATACTCACCCGTCTATCACTCTGACAGCTCTGACAGCCATTCAGGGAACCCTGAGGTGCCCCAGTGTGCAATCAAAGGGCTTTTATTGAAAGAATCCAAAACTAGCCTGTCAGGACAGAGAGGCGGGGTCAGCTGTCATGGTGACATGGCCCTGTAGTGCTAAATTATCCTGAAAGAGAAAACTCCAAGATCCCGTGAGCAGATCATTTTGAAACCCAGCGTAACTCTTGCACCGCTCTTATCTAAATGTTAAAAAGGAAGGAGTTAGTTCGGTAGAAAAGGGTTCTGCTTCATTTGACCATCCTCCTCCTTCTTCATCTTACTCCCACTCCTCTTCTTCAAGGACAGCCATACAGGAGGAACAGAAATTAGACCATAAATCAGAAGTTATGTTGTCAATTTTCCATTTTTACCACTGGAGGACACTACTGTACAGCAAATGAAATTGATTTATTATTACAGAGTAAAATGGTGTTTTGAACACTATTTGCATGCATGATAAGAGTAAGACTCTATTGATGTTGTAAATTACCATTTTATGAAGCTTATTTTTAGTTACAGCACCTAAAAACAGCCAGTTATGCTTTTTTTTGCATAGCACCACAAGTTTTTCTCATGTAGCAGCCAAAGAAATTTTACAAATGGGGGAGAATCAATTGTTTTTTTAATATTAACATTGTCGTTTAACAATAAACATTGTTACTATTTAAAACACTGCTCATGTTTCATATTATATTTAGAGGACCTGACTTATTCAGCAATATCTGTGAACATTAGCATTTAAGATACAGTGCATGCATTTCCTCTTTCAAAGATTGATTTGTTTCTTTATTTTAGGAGAAAAACACCCCCAGAGCACCAGTGAATCTGTCTGATGTCGTTCATTTTTAGCGAAAAAAAAAAAGACTTAAACCCGCAGTTTCATCAGCAACATGAGAAGAGTTCTGCTGAGGCTTGCTCTGAATCATACAGATGGAAATAATAATGATACAATTTCCATCATAATGAGGGCAGAGCTCTAATTTTGCAGGTGCTTTGGGGTCAGGGTTTGGAACTGAATTATGTTTGTATTATCACTACAAAGCTAATGTGTGAAGTGCTTCTTTCATCTGGTATGTCGTTTCATACTCCTCTATTGAAAATGGTTCAGGTGTCATCATCCATGAGAAGATGACAGCACAATTTGTGTAAGCCTTGTACACTCATTCTCACATTGTTTTGTGATTGTGAATACAACAAAGCAATAATGCAAAGGATATCGTCCTAATACTTTGCTACACTCTCTAGTGGCAACATAGGCCTGCTTCCACGTCTATGCTGAGACTTTTGCACCATGAAATGAACCTCCAAGTATAGCATAAGCATATTCTCCTTATTTCTGGTGATAGATACAAATAACACATAAGTAATAAAACAATGTTTAGTTATGAGTGTGTTGTTTTTGTAAAATGTCAAGAAATTTTCCACACCAAAGCAGATTGTTCTGTCAAAAACGTAGTGGAGACTTGGTATTTGTAGTCTTTAACTCACTAATTATCTATTTCAAAATAAAGTAGTTTAGACATCTAAAATGCATCTCTAAACTGTTTTAATAAAATGTGCCATAAAACTTTGGCATTTCTACGCCATCTGTGGTTGAAACCTAAAATTACAAGTTACTTACGAAGTTGTCTTTTCATCAGTTGAGCTTCGGCAGGCGGTTTTCTGTGCTTATAGGTACTGAGGATAGACTGAAATTTCCCGCCAAATCCGACTTGACAGCTCGAAATATAAATCATTATTTTAGGCAAAGAACATGTTTTGAACACTTTTTATGTACTCACTAAAGCTATGAGTGACTAAAATTTCCCGCCAAATCCGACCTGACGTCTCAAATATAAATCATTATTTTAGGCAAAGAACAAGGTTTTGAACACGTTTTATGTACTCACTCAAGCCACGAGTGACTAAAATTTCCCACCAAATCCGACTTGAAGGCTCAAAATATAAATCATTATTTTAGGCAAAGAACAAGGTTTTGAACGTATTTTATGTACTCACTCAAGCCACGAGTGACTGAAATTTCCCGCCAAATCTGACCCAATGGCTCAGAATATAAATCATTATTTTAGGCAAGTTTTTAAACCCTTTTTATGTACTCACTCAAGCATTCTTTTCAAACATTCTGTTAATAAAAGATTAACCATCATCACACACACCATTTATTTGTGGATAGACTGATCTGCTAAAAAGAAAAGGGCAATTATAAATAGAAAAATACTGTACAAAAGTCTTTCACTGCAGACTGCAGTGAAGTTCTAAAGCCATTGCAGCAAGTTTCATCCAAAAATAACTCAAAGGTTTATCATTTCTATACTCTCCTCTGAAGTCTGATGCAACATTGCGCTAAACCTCTTTTTATATGAAGAATAACATTAAAAAAAGAGACAGACAGAGATAAAGGAGAGAAATAGTTCCCAGTCTCTATAATGCCATTTTTCCCTTAGTCTTTGTTTAAGCCTGTTTTTACATGCACTGAAGAGCAGATTAAAACTAGAGTTGCATAACACTCCTCTCACATGAATTTTTCACCAACAAGTCAAAGCGCTGAGATCTGTTTGATTTTGGGAGGCATGCAGACAGAACAGGATGGAGAACAGCGAGGGGCTATAGGCACGCTTTTCCCGCCCGGAACTGATTTGTGGAATGGAGCATCTTGTTAAAAAGTACTACAATAGTTTTGGCCAATAACACAAAGGCTATTGAGCCTTGGAGACTAGCGTGAGAGGCAAGGAGTTAGGTTTAAAGCAAGTTTTCATCCTTAAGGGAAGAGCACATGAGCAAAATACATAGAAGAATCTGACTGTACTGTTTCAGAATAAATAATCATTGAACTCAAACCTGACACTGGCAGCTTGGGCCAATTAATATAGAGTTCTCTGTCAAAAAGGTTAAGAGCACACAGGGTTGGATGCACACTACTGTCAGCATTCAAGCTGAAGCCGTAGCATCCTGCGGAAAACACTAGCTGAACTTTACTGGGAATTCTAGAGTGTGCTTTTTGACTTTCATATGTGCGGTTATAAATCTCAGCTTGTACCATGAAACAAAGAGCTTGTTTTTATTTGATGCACTGTATTTTTTCAAACCACAAGGGTTTGAAGATGCACATAAAAATGACTTGTAGAGGCCCATGTGCTCGGAGAGGCATTGCTTTAATGTTACATTTTGAATCACTTATGGCAAAATGTTGAACTAAAAACAGTTGGGATTTGGGAATAAAAATGTAAACCTCTAGATCCAAAGTTATGTCATCAGTTTTGACCTTTCACCTTAAATGTAAGGCCTTTTGATTTTAATACAGAAAAGTACGACAAACAATGAAAACCTTTTTGGATGCATTCTTAAGGGAAGACACTGCAGGCAAAAACATTGTTTTTTCATGCACCTGTCAGTTTTGAGATTTTGGGCATTTTGGGTTTTCAGTGTTTTTTCAGACTAGTGGAAAGAAAACATCCTAAAGACGCTGTTAAGTGTTTCTTTTGAGCTCTTTCTCCTACACTGAGCCATAAATCTCCACTTCAGTAGCACTTACACACACCAAACTTTACATTTTTATTCCTGTCAATACCCTGAAGGTTTTTTACAGAGGGATTTGTTCATATATAATTTGCTTGATTATATACATTTTATTCCCCCCCAAATTATGAAAATATATTGTTTTCTGTCTGTTCTAAGTATTTTCTGAATCCAGTGTTTAGATTTTTGTACTAGAAATGTATGCAAATTAGCACATATTTTATTAAACAATGCCTCATTTGCATATTTAAACCTAACATTTTAGAAAACTTGTAATATAAAAAACATTTACATTTATCAATGTAATCAATCAACTAGGTAAGGCGATAACTATTAGTTAATTATTTTATATTATTTTATTTTATAAATATACTCTTTTCCACTTTTTTTAAAAACTCAAAGTCATCCTAATTGTAAAAGAGCAAAATATTAAACCACTGCTGTTTTCTCAAATCATATTTTGATTTATACATTAAGTATACATTAACTGCTGTAAATGCTTATCCATTATATTATTATTTTAAGAATACTAAATGCATGAGCAGACTGCATATGCGTTTCATCAAGATTTATTTGTGAATACTAACCTTCTTATTAACTGTTGCACTGCAGCAACAACATGAATAATTAATAATAAAGTGATTCTTTATTATGTGTTTACCAAAGCCCAAAGCTATTATGACAGAAATCTAGACATAGCAGTGAACAGTTTCTATGCAAAATTAACTTGTCATTGTCAAGTTTCTGAGCGAATATGCATACATTAATGTTAATAGCCTATTTTATACTGCCTCTAGTTAAAATTCTGGTGAATGTAATTGTTATTCCACCATTGTTATTATTATGTAAATAGCCATATAACATTATAATTTTATTCTGTGATGAAGGCACATGCAATTACTAGAGAATATTGTATTCTCACGAGTGTATTACTGCAAAGCAGTTTCTCTTTTTTTAAGAGTGCATTGCAATACTGTTAGTTGTTATATGTTATATTCAAGTGGCCACCTAATCTATCTTAATTTTTGCCTGGATTATGATATTCTGTTTTCTGTGTCAGCAGAACGTAAATTAACTGTGATGAATGAAAGAAAAGGCCTTTTTTGTGTAAACTGTTGAAATTACATTTCATGGAATAAACCCCTTTAAAAATTCTTATTCTTATTTATCTACATATAAATACTGAAAAATGGCAAACTGAACCTAAGAATGTTACAACAAAACAATAGCATATTCAAAAATAAAATATTAAAATACATTTAAAAAATGAAATATTCTGTCAGCCTTATATAACTGAGCCATAATTGTCATCCATTAAAAAAAAAATATATATATGTATATTTCAGTTACAAATGTAATTATTCAAAAAAGTCTGGAAATTGGCAATAAATAAATAAATCTGTGTGTAAATCTGTCACATGGTCGTATTGCTGCAAACAATGTCTGTGTAAGCTATTACAGTGTGTAATTAAACATTAAATAGCATATTTCTTGCTGTTGAATTTTGTAAAATGTATATAATCTTGAGCCTTGGTTCTTTTATATATAATACAATATGGGAATTGTTAGTTGGTAAATGAGAGAACTGGTTGTGAATATTCACAGTATATACAGAGATTGTGAGCTGAAACACACAGAACTGAAGTTATTCCGCCTCATTCCTGTTCTTTCTTGGTTGTAAAGCCTCAGGAAGGCAGCTGAGTCCCTTTTGAATAATAGATTACAGAGAGCAGAGCTGGATGCAGCCGGCCACGCTGCTTTTGTATCAGTCGGCTTGTCCGGCACAAAGCCTCTCTCCGCAGCTACAACTTCAAACACTCGCTTTCATCAGTCCTCACACTTTCACCCAGGCCAAATATTTATGCATATGCTGTTTTACATACTGTTTATGTGCTTGGCCTGTAACAAATTACAGCATATCTATTATGCAAAACTTATATGCATGAAAGGTTAGGCTGGGAAATGAGTTATGAACTAATATCAGTCATTTGCACATAGTATGTTTCTGAATGATAATGTGAGAGCAGTATTTGACATTAACATAAGAAGTCTAATTTATTTAAGGGGTGTTTCAAAACCATCTGCATGCAGCCAATCACGGATCGCCACACTCGCTTGCATCACAGTGTTCTTTATTTACAAAACAGCCTGAGGAAAATGACCAGCAAACAGTCTGGCAAGAAAAGACCCTGTGTACCCCTTACAAACTGCACAGTATATCATAGTCATTCATGTGGCATAGGATAGATAAATGATCCACTGAAATACAGGATGAGAATCTCTCTTATAGATATACATTGAGGCACCAAGTATGATATATAAGCCTGTTTTGTCACCATGGAATAAAAAAATTATTTAAAAAAAAAGTAATTGCAAGTTTATATCACTCAGTTCTGACTTTTCCTTGCAATTCTGAGAAAAAATAAAAAGTTGCAGTTAATTTTATTTTGTGTTTTGTGAGAAATGAGATATAAATTCTGAATTGCGTAATACTGTATAAATGCAGAATTCAGCAAGTCTGAGTTTACATCTCACAATTCTGGGTTTATATCTTGTAGTTGTGACTTTACATCTCACTATTTTTTGAATATTTTGTTTTCGCAACAGAATAAAAAATAAAAAAGTTCATTGCTACTTTTTATCTTACAATTATGACTTTTCCTCACAATTGCGAGATTGTATCTCACAATTCTGACCTTTTTTTTAATCAAAATATATATTCGAGTTTATATCTTGCAATTTTGATTTTCATGATTTTTTGATATATAAACTCAGAATTGCGAGAAAAAAAATCATAATTGTGAAAGAAAAAGTCGCAATTACCTTTTTTATTTATTTTTTTATCCTGTGGGTCGGAAACAAAGCTTCCATAGATATATGAGCATTTTATATTAGCTAATAAAATATAAAGCTATTTCTGGCCTTCTTTTTTAGTGTATGAATATAAATGGTTGTCTTTTCTATTTTAAAATGTCAATTCATAATAAATGCAAAAATAATTACATTTCATTTGAATAAGGCAAACAGACTGAACTGAAAGAGCATAATAAAAAATAAAAAATAAAAACATTAGTAGCATGAATGCAACACAATCTAAGAGTTTAAACTCCCATTTAAAGCAGAAAGCTGCTGTTGTTAAAGCTCTGCAGCATGCATTTCATGGCATTTGTAAAGCGAATTTCACTACTAAATTGTAACATGTAACAAAATTCAACACTAAAACTCACATGCCAACAACAGGTTTCAGTTTTGCATGCAACAAATTCAGGTTTTTAGTATTGTGAGAATTGACTTTGGTTCATCAGGAATCAGCTATCAAGGACGAATCCCTAATAGCTGGATTAAGACAGATGACTTCACATTCATTCTGGATAATCTTCTGCTTGCCTCTTGAACAGTTGATTTGTGATCTTGTGCAACAAATCTACATTTACTGTATTTTTCACAGGGAGTGTTGTAGTAATGTAGCCTATACTGTTTTACGAGGACCTGATTGACAGGTACAGTACACAAGAATACTGATGCATACACAAACATTAAACAATGCGTATAATGTTCAATATAAAATTATAGCACAATCAGCAGTTATAACAGTGTTCCAGTGCTTCCATGCAAGTCTAAAGAAACAACAGCAAAAGATCACAGTGATATTAATTTATACATTCATCAAATCAATGCTCAGTTTCTGCATCTCAAGCATAGGAATCCTATCAGCAACTCTGTTTTCTATTTATGGAATGCCAGGCTTTGTGAAAGCAAACTTGTAACTTGCAATATAGCAGCACAGACTCACTGAACAACATCTGAGCATTTGAAACACTTTACTGCTAATTCACACATTAAGTATTTATGCACCTGAATTTCCTGCATGTATTCACAGTTTTGTCACATTTGCTATTGTAGTTTTTTTCTAAGATAAAGTCTCAAAAATATGGGTTGTTAAATATTTTCTTTTTAAAACCAGATACTCCTTTTATAATGTTTTTAAATTGTGCTGTAAATGCCTGAAGTAATTTCAATAGAAATACTGTCAATCTCAAATCAGCCCACATAAAAAAAGTTTTTTCATATATAAACATAGGAAAGTTGTCACAGTCCTCATTACTCAATGTAGGGTTTCCCAAATGTGGGATTTAGAAACCCCTGGGGCTTCAGGAGTTGATGAAGCTAATAATGAATTAAATCAAATCTAAAATAAAAATAATAAATAAATGGGGCTGCAAACTTCATCAAAATTAAATAGAAATCATGATATATCTTAGTGTGATAATCCAAGGCTGAAATTTAATTAAAAAGTTAGTGTAAAATGAAATTATTTTTCATTTTTTTAACTTTCAAATTTTATTTTTCATTTTTATAATTTGTGTTAACACTAATAATAATAATAGTACTAATAAAGACCCTGAAAGAGGTCTTAGATGGTTTCAGCAGCAGCAATGTAAGATGTTTTCATATGAGATATCATTCTTAAAATCTCCATACTGTATATGACAAAATAACGCAGTATATTTTTTTGGACAAGCTGTGCACCCCTATATCTATATAAATAATTTTCAAATAAAACCTTCATTGGAAAAAGATTAAATATTTGATCTGTTTTGTTAAATAAACTTATTTGACCATTAACCAACATCAGATTATTGTGAATATGCAAATCGGTTGTTAGATTATTAAAATATTAACTTAAAATCTCAGTGTATAAGAGGTTCGGCAGACAAACTAGTTTGGGAACCCCCGACTCAGTGGGCCGTCCTTTAATCGCCACATCACGCCTCTGATTTGTAATTGGCTACTGTGGCTTGATTTGGCTCCACACAATGGGTGGAGTCTTCGTTCTGATTGGTTGCCTCACTCTGACTTGATTCTGGCTCGTCTGAACTCTGAGACGACTCTGTCTCTCCTGCCTCCAGACTGGAGATGCACTCAGAGGCTCTCCGCGTTTGCTGATAGGACAGACAAAGCTCCTCCCACTTCTTTCGGTTGGCATCGATTCCATCTACCATCGGCTGAAGCTTCCTATTCAACTTCACAAGAGCCTATAAAATACATTACCATCACTGTATAAAAGTTGATTAGTTGGAGTTAATTTATTTGCTTTATCTACTTAACTGTTTTACCTCATATAATGGCTTGCAAATTCCATCAATCCATTCCAACTGAAGCACAGGCAGCTCATCTTTACGATTACGATCAAAAATGGCCTGGATGAGAAATAGGAGACAGCAAAATAAAATTGAAATTTAATTGATTTGATTGACAAATCATCTTTAAAACTATCTGTTGGTGAGGGAATACATACAGCCGGTGTCAGCTTCAGCTCTGATCGCTCCCTGTCACCTTGTTCAAAGAATTCACTGGTCACCAATTCAGCCACCTGGATTTATGACATTATATTATATTTAATGTCCACTACGATATGACCTCAACAGTGGTTTCAGAGAATACACGGTACATTTTCTTACTATGTTGAGAATTTTTCTTTGGAAATCTGAGAAATTTGCATATATTTCCTATAGAAAAAAAATGCTATATATATATATATATATATATTCTCTGAAAACAAATCTTATTTTACAATTTTCCTTCTCAAATAAGATATTTATACTGGAAAACAAGACAAAAGTAGAACAATGTGGGGGTTTTGTTGTCTGTCTAACCTGTTTTGAGATTTCCCATGGTCGAGTCACTGCACCCAAGTCACACGCAGTCATCAGCATAGACCTAGTGTGTTTACATATTTATTGTATTTTAACAGCAGATTCTGGCATTTCTTTTATCAATTTAAAAATGTGTAGAACTCACCTGAACATGTCTCTATGTTCTTCATTACTCCAACTGAACTGTCCAGACAAAACACACTCAAAGAACTTGGTTCTTCTTCTTTGATGTCCAATGGATAATGAAGATAATGAAGAAAAAAAAGATCCAATAATGAATTTTACTTAATTGCAGGTTTTACCATTTAAGGTTCTGCATTCAAGTTCATTTCATTTAATGTTCCTTAAGGCATCTTTCAGCTCTTCACTAGGCTTTCAGGATCTGAACAAAAGCCAAAAAGGGGCTTAATATCGCCTCTTCTGCCTCTATTCAAAAGGCGCCTCTCTGTGGCATAAATGTGAATTACATGCATCTTATGGAATATTTAGAGTGGTTTAAAGCTGAGGGTCACTAGTACCCCTTATTATGGCAATTGAAACACATATACTATTTGATACTATTACTTACTTGAAGTACAAGGTGAGATCTGTGGACAGAATGGCCTGTTTCAGTAGCTGCATCATGTTGCTGTACTCTTTGGAGGACAGATTAGAAAAAATGTTGTGACCCTGTTAAAAAAAAAAGGAGAAAAAGATGACAAATATTACAGATCAAAGTTGTTATTTCCAATAGTAAGGGGAGAGTGGGGCAAGATTGGCAAACTGGGTCACATTTGCTTAATCTAGTGCAAATGCATGACTATGTGTGGAGGGAGTAACATTTCATATTCCCTGCAACCTTAGTGGTTGTATATTGAATGAATTTGTTTAAAAAAAAAAATAATGTAGTTCATTATATGAAATTTTTTGAAGCCTTTTGATTATTTAGGAGAAAAACGCCTTGAAATTTGGTTTGTCCTGTATAATCATTGCTTTTATGTCCACATTTTTTCTTTGATCATTTACAATGGCGCAACTAACCGCTAACGTGAGTCAACTTATCTTTTTAAAATCTCAGCGGGGAAGAAGTCATATTTCTGTGGCCATGTGATTTCATTTCATTTTAGTTGATAGCAGACACTTTTAAACATAATTAGATCTATTAATTTTAGCTTGCTTTATCTAATTTTACTTCTTCCTAGAGGACAGCTTAACCCTGTAAAGACTGTATGGAATAATAGTTATTTTTTATTTTTTTTGAGGATTATATTTGATATATCAGGCTTTTATGGGTAATTTACTATGATATAGGAGACTATGGAGTAAAAAACACCTCAGAATTTGATTCAGATGCCCAAACTGAGCAAAAATATGCAATTTGGTGCAGTTGCTGATATTTGTATGTCCAAAAAGTATGATTAAATTCTGATAGCTTATAATGTAAATCAATGAGATCTTTATATCAGTATAGCAGACTACTTACAATAAATGTGCGTAGTCTCCATATCTATACAAATATCAATAATATGTCTTAGTAAGATGACATTTAAATGCTTAGTTTTATGATCAAACTCTGTAGTTTTTATTGTGGAGGATGTACAAATAAACGTCCCTCAAAAGCCTGATGTGTCATATTTTATAATCAATTTTACCTTGATTTTTCTGAAAACGATGTATGGATAGTCAAGTAAACCTACAGTATGTTGCTTCAGTCCAGTAAGCGTTGAGCTTGAAATATTACTAGCAATATAAAATGTATTATTATGTTTACTTCATAGCAAAATACATGTTTACCACAACCTGCGGCTTTTTTACAATTATACGAAAAGGCCTTTTATTTGCTAAAAAAAAGTATAAACTGTCAATCAGACAACAAAAGGCACATAAAAGGTCATGTTTATAATTTAGAGGCATTAGAAATTTGTGTATCAAATATTGTAGGGTTGAGTAAAATGTGGCCACTTTCTTAAGGTCTACATTAAGTGAAGATTGAGCATTCCAAGTTCTATTACTCCTACAAAGCCCTGTCTTTTCTGCTGAAATAAAGCCAATCATGAAACCATCCATCACTTCACACCCCTGAGTATCATTCATAAAGACTGTCTCCAAAGTTCTCTATGCATGTTCAGTCTCTGCGATAGAAAGCAATTTCTTTCTCTCCTTGCTTCAGTGCAGCTGACCCAAGAGGGGAATCTCCTTAGCACAGTTAATTGGTGTTGGTTAAAAAAGCTCAATGGACGTCTACAGGAAATCGATACAGAGCTTGGTCATGATTAAACAGCTCAGAGCTAAATCAGCCACTTAATCAAACGCTGACATCTATTTGCATTCATTCCATCCACTGAGACATGCAAATGTGGACGGGGGTACATTGGGTCATTTCTGCAAATCCATTACAAGAGAAGTGTGAGAGAGATTTGTTATTAGTCCATTGCTTGACAATGTTCACTGTGTCCTGCAGATCATTGTTTTCACACACAGTGGAGTTCAAAAAGTGTGAATAACAATTTAAGTGAAAAGTCAAATTGAAAATCTAGCATGTATTTTATAATTACTTATTATTTGTTTCATCTGCTTCAACTAAGTAGTGGATATACCATGGACTATATAAAGAATGAAAATACAATTCATTGCATTATCTTGTTACAAGTTGTAATTTTAAAATGGACTTTTATTCTGTACTGCTCAGTGCTGTGCTCCTCTACTGAGAGCTGACCTGACAGACAAGCTAGTTCATGCTATTTGCTCACCTCACTCTGCAGGATCATGACAGCGTGGTTGAAATGATGATGCTCAAGTGTAGCAGATGTTCCATACAGCAGCGCTAGTGCTGACCCAGACCTTCAGGAGCACAACAGAGATCAGATACAGAACAATTAGCACATTATGTTGCTGTACAAACATAGGTCACACTAAATAGACTGCACTACAGGAAAAAAAATCACTAGAATTGTATCTTAAGAGGTATATTTATGTAAAATATTTCTTTCAGAAAATATATCTTGAATTGAGTTTTTTCATAATCCATTGGTAAATTGGAGTAAAAAAAATGAAATTCAAGATGAATTCTCTGGAAACAAGCTGTAGTATTTGCAGATTTTCATTGTCAGATAAACTACTGTTTGAAGGTTTGGGGTCCGTATGTGTTTTCTTTTAATGAAATTAATGCTTTTATTCATCAGAGATGCATTAAATTGATCAAAAGTGACAGTAAAGAGTTTAAAATAAATGCAGTTTTCTATTCAACAAACAACCCTGAAAAAAGAGTATCACAATTTCCACAAAATATTAAGCAGCACAACTGTTTTCAGCATTGATAATAATAAGAAATAATTCTTAAGCACCAAATCAAATGATTTCTGAAGGATCATGTGACACTGAAGACTGAAGTAATGGCTGCTGAAAATTCAGCTTTGCATCACATGGATAAATTACATTTTAAAATATATAAAATTAGAAGACAATTATTTTGAATGATAATAATATTTCACAATATTACTGTTGTTGCTGTATATTTATATTCAGCCTTGGTGAACATTTTAAAAAATCTTACCAACCCCAAACATTAAAATGGTGGTAAATGTTTCTTGTTTTAAAAATACTGAGACATTTTAACTGGGGGAAAAACAAAACTAAATGCAAATAATAAAATGCAAGTAGCCATGAAAATATACATAATTAGGATAGAAAAATTAAAAAAGAGGAGAAAACACCTCCCATATTGTCGTTTAAGGCTGTACAGCCAGTTAAACTCCAGAGAATTGGCACAAATTGGTCAGTTAGTCAGTTAGCTAGTCATATTAGACAGATGCCAGCATTGACAGGTTACATGATATGCCTCATCTATGACCACCATGAACAACTGTACATTTACATGACAATTTTAGTAATGTGTTGGTACTGTTGGGTCATCATTTGATGTGCGATGTAAAATCTAGACTAAACCAGCGAAGAGCCACTGACCTAATGTACATTGACAGACTTTTGACTCACTTTGCCTGAAAGGCGTTGTTTGTGCCACGATGGTCCAGGTCATGGCAGAAACACCCAACCATAAGCGCGAGAGTCTCAGTGTCTGTCAGCACCTCCTGGAACCCTGCAGTCTGGACCACAACAGAGAAACCTACTACTCCGAATCCTCCAACACAGTGATTAAATTATTGCTTGAAAGATCATTATTGGTTTAAACTATGTGCATTTACAGCCTCTACCTAAGAATATCATTAGAGGGATAGTTCACCCGAAAATGAAAGTCATTCACTGACACTCATATTGTTCCAAACTTACGACTGTCTTTTTAAAATGTGTTTTCTCTGCCATACAGTGAATGTGGATTGGGACAAGGGATGTGAAGCTCCAAAAAGGCATAAAGCACCTTAAAACCATCATAAAAGTAATCTTAATGACATGTGCGCAGTATACAAATCAATAAATAATGAACAGAATTAAAGCTGTTATTCACTGAATATATTGCCTTCCCTTGTGAAAATAAAGTACACATTAGCATACTTTTAAAAGGAGTACTTATTACTGAAATAATATACATCAAAAGATTACACTTAAGTGTGAACTGAATGTAAAATTTCTGGACACTCGCATGTTAATTGCAATTAAATGAAAATGTATTACAGTTTAAATGTAATTATCAAAATGCAGAATGCAATTACCTAAAATTTAGAGATTTTTGTAGGCACTTATCTAGGACTTAAGTACATCTTTAAATGCAATTTCATAATGATTTCTATTGTCTTCTGTTTTAAAATATGGTTATAATGTGCTGCCGAATGCACTGACAAGAATTTATAATAAACTAAAATATACTTTAATGTAATTTCTATTGAAACGTATGTCATGCATTTAAATATATTTGTAATTACACATTTGTACACATTATAATGATTTAAATAGCACAAACGACTTAAGTAGCCTTATTATATCATCTTCAAGTACAGTTTTTTTAAAAATACTTTTACATTTTTAAGTATACTACAAGTTCACATTCAATATAATTAAGCACACTCCTATTTCACAAGTC
This sequence comes from Tor tambroides, assembly GCA_021397915.2. Lineage (NCBI taxonomy): Eukaryota > Metazoa > Chordata > Actinopteri > Cypriniformes > Cyprinidae > Tor > Tor tambroides. The sequence continues at coordinate 12,590 of JAFVLL020009997.1, read as the reverse complement.
TTATTTGACCACTCACTTTCACTGTACAGAAAAAAGCAGCTTAAACCTTCTACTATTTTTGTGTTCCACAGAAGAAGAAGGTTTCGAATGACATAAGGTGACTTTTCATTTATGAGTGAACTATCAAATCACATACTTCAGCCCAGAAAGCCATTTCGATCATCATCTGTGACTTACGGTGATCATAACAAACATGCACTGCGAGACGTTGAAGGCATGCCTCCAGTTGTGATAGGCTACGGTGCGGTAGTTCTTCCTCACGGTAAGCAACCAGCGGCACAGCACCTGAGCAGGAAAAGAAACGCATGCTGTAGTATTCACACCGTAGCTCCAAACCCTCCCCGTGTTCCCGAAAGCAGCCTGCAGCACAGTATCTCACCAATCCATAAACCAGAGAGCTCCCTGCTTCACACAGTATACATATGTAAGCAGCATTTCACTCTTCCAGTCAGTATAGGGTTGGCGTTTGGCCCCCTCTCTCATGGTGATTGCCTCACCTCATAATCAATTTTGAATTTCTGCATGACACCGAGCTCCAAAATCATCCGCAGGGAGGCAGTGATCATGGCATCGTTGTCCAGAGAAAAGTCATTAAAGTGGAACTCATCGATCCCGAGCTCACTGCTTAGGGGAATCTTAGCAGCCTGAGAGAGGAGAGGGGACAATCTCAGCAAGTCCAGTAGCAAGGCAATTAAACACCAGAGCAGAGCCTGATCCACTGAGGGCTCAAACAGAAAGAGTATATTACACTCTGCCATTTCAATTATTAATACTTCAACTCTCTCAAGTCTGGGACCCACCGTTTTTAGTAAAATTGCTATATTTATAGTTTTATTGCTATGCAATATGACATAAAACACAAAGTAGCATGTAAAAAAAAAGTTTAAATTTTGTTTAATTTTAAATTAATTTAAAAAATAAAGAAAGAAAAGTTGTAATCAATAAAATAATTTTTTGTTGTTCCTTTGACACATTTTTTATTAAGAAATGTAATTTTTTAATTTACTTGAAATACACTACAATTCAAGTCTCTTATGCTCACCAAAGCTGCATTTATTTAATAAATACAGTAAAATACCATGCAAATAACACAGTAAAAAGAGTATATTTTGAAATATTATTGCAATTTAAAAGTTTTTTATTTTAATATATTTTAATATATTTTAAAATGTCATTTCTTCCTGTAAAGCTGAATTTTACATGCGCTAACATTTTTAACCATTATTTTATTATATATTATTCAGAATAATGACAAATTATAGACACTGTAATAAAATGACACTGTAATAAAGGCACTTATAATTTAAAAAAAAATCCTATTTCAAATACTGTTCTTTTGAACCTTCTATTAATAAAATAATCTAGAAAAAAAATATTGAGCAGAACAACTGCTCATTAATAATAGTAAGAAATGTTTCCTGAGCACCAAATCAGCATATTAGAATGATTTCTGAAGGATCATGTGACACTGAAGATTGAAGTAATGGCTGCTGAAAACTTTGTTTTGCATATAAATAATGACTTTAAAACACTAGTGTATTTTCATTGCTGAGGAATCTAGTTTGTATGGACTTAAATTCCATACTTTATTCTTACCTTCAGTCGATCAACCTCTGCCTTGGAGCATGTAGCATGATAAGACAGCATCTGGAAAAGACAGAAACAACAATACACTATGTAACCATACCACGCATGCACAATAAATTCTCTCTACTGGTCTGACAGATTTATATGCAGGCAAAAAATGTAGCTGTTATGTTAATGAGCAGTTTAAAACATAAAAAGAAATACCAATAATAGATATTACTCACATCTAGAGCTACAGACTGCTTGGCCCAAGTCTTTTTCACCTGGTTATACATCATTGTGTTGTTAATGCCCAGACCACAGAAAATAACAAATGCCTGTGAGGAACAACGGAAATGAAAATTACTCATGCGTATGATTTATGACAGCATCAGTAGTGTAAGTAAGTATGTAAGGCTCTAATTCACTTATAAAATATTAATTGGCCATTTTATTCCAACATCAAATATTTGAATAAAGTCACACCTCAAATAACCTTTGATCTGCATCATTAAATGTCTTCCTGTCCAAGCGATTCAGAATCTGGGCAACACCTAATAAAAGTAAGACAATTATTTTAGTTGTTGTTTTTGTGGGTTTGTATATAAGCAGTTAAGCACTTGTGTGGGGAAACTCACCAATAATCTGATGTGTCCGATTCCAGATGGGTACACATAAAACTGATCTGATATGAAAACCAGAAGCTTGGTCCGCCTGAGTAGGAAACACAATACTTACATGTGTTTGTTTGAGTACACTTGGGTTCATATACAGTACATGCTTAAAGGTGATTACACCCTTGGAAGAAAGAAGTGCACTTAATTGTAATGAATGTGTACTTGTAGTGTACTTAAATATATTTTTAACAAACTGTACTTACAGATAAAACAATTATTTAAAAAAAATGCCACTGAAGTTTTTATAAAGTATGGGTCACCATACTTGGCCACACACCACTTCCCCTTCCTTCATAAAGAAAACACAATTCTATGTCTATGAGCCAGATTTACTAACAGCTTGCGCCAGCACAAACCATCTTTTGGCATTAAAATAGTACTGTCAGGATTAACTAAAGACACGCATTGAAGAATTAGCACTGAAAAGGCATGGACACAGTCATTTTTGCGCCTGACCTTATTGAATATGCCTTTGTAGGAGTTCCCTTTCAGTCGGTCACTGCGAGTCACTTCGGTGACCGACAAATGGGATCTCGCTTAGAGAGACCAATCCACTTCGAGTGTAAACTAAACGAGCCAATCACATTGGCATGCAAAGATTGCATCCAGCTGCCGCTGACGCTTCACTGCCAGAAACCACCATGGTGGTCACGATCAGGAGGTTCTGAAAGAGCTCCGACCTGCAACTGACCTCGCGCTCCAAGCGACGAAGGTCACTGCGAGTTCTCTGGGTCGTGCAATGTCCACACTTGTGGTCCAGGAGCGCCATCTCTGGCTGTGTCTGGCTGACATGAGGGACAGCGATAAAGTTCGGTATCTTAATGCCCCCGTGTCCCAGACCGGCCTCTTCGGCGACGCAGTCGAGAGCTTTGCCCAGCAGTTCTCAGCCACACAGAGGCAGACTGAGGCGATTCGTCACATCCTGCTCGTCGCCGAGAGCGGCCCTCTACATCCGCCCCTGCTCCCGCACAGCAGTCGCAGCAGCCTCCACCCAAGCAGCCCCGTGGAGCCGGGCGTAGGCAGGCCGCCCTGCCCGTCCAGGCCCCCGTCAAACGTGGCGGTAAGCGTAAGAGCAAGCGACCCTGAGACGGGCGACCCAGAGATGGAGGAAGTTGCTCTTCGGGAGATGGTGAACGCACCACGGAGGGCCGGGTGGAGAATCTTTTGTTTCGTCTTGTACCCAAATTCTCGACAAAAGAGCACTTTCCTCTATCTCTGGGTCCCAAGAGGGCATGGAGAGTTGCGGACGGACCAACACTGGACCGCACTCATCCACCTCGGTCGCCAGTAGGCAGCAGCGGGCGGTTCGAGAGTGTCATCAAAGGCCCTGCTCACGCACCCTCTGCCCAACCATGGAACCAGGTAAGCGATGCACCACACACTCAGACCCCTCTTCAGTCCGCCCACGAGACCGGTCTCGCTGGCTTCTGCGGACCATCAGCCTCGGCTATGCGATTCAGTTCGCCCGGCGTCCCCCCAAGTTCAGTGGCGTCCGCTTCACAGTGGTGAAGGCGGCCGACGCTCCTGTCTTGCGTGCGGAGATCGCAGTCCTGCTGGCGAAGGACGTGATGGAGCCGGTCCCTCCAGCCGATATGAAGGCAGGGTTTTACAGCCCCTACTTCATTGTACCCAAGAAAAGTGGTGGGTTACGACCGATCTTGGATCTGCGTGTCTTGAACCGGGCCCTTCATCGGTTACCGTTCAAAATGCTGATACAGAAACGCATCTTCAGGTGCATCCGTCCCCAAGATTGGTTTGCAGTGATCCACCTGAAGGATGCGTACTAAGGCTAGTGAACCTGCAAGCGCTGCCCCCGGAGGAGGCAGACCCAGCCCTAGCTTTGCTTTGTCCTGTCCGCGCCTTGAGATAGTACGTGGACCGGACACAAAGCTTCAGAAACTCAGACCAGCTCTTTGTCTGTTACGGAGGCTAGCAGAAGGGGAAGGCTGTCTCCAAGCAGAGGATGGTCCACTGAATAGTGGATGCCATCACCCTGGCTTATCAGGTACAGGGTGAGCCCTGCCCATTCAGGTTGCGAGGCCACTCTACTAGGAGTGTTGCATCTTCCTGGGCGCTGGCTCTTGGCGCCTCGCTGACAGATATCTGTAGAGCTTCAGGCTGGGCGACCCCCAACACGTTCGCTATATTCTATAGTCTTCGTGTTGAGCTGGTATCCTCCTGTGTTCTCACCTCAAACAGGTAGAGGCACTGAGAGGCCCCGGTGTAGTGTCGGCTTGCTAAAACTGCTAAAACTGCTCCAGAGTGTCCGTACTGTAGACCCTGTCGAGCTTCTCCGTCCCCTCGGCAGCCGAACGGCTCAGCGTCAGCCAGGCCCTCACTCAATGAATCTGTGAGAACCGGTAGAGGGCTGGGTTCCATATGTAGAGACCTGAGTGGATCCCATATGTGTAAAAGTCCACGGTATAGCCTTAGAGCCCATGTTTCCCCGGCAGACCTCTGCCATTTTTCAAGAGGGTTGTAATCACCTCTAAATCTTCCATATGCACCTACACAAATCCATATGTGTAAGTTCCTCTGAAACCTCCTTCGGGAAGGATGGGGCTTCCGCAACGTTCCTGTTCCAAGTGGAACGGGTACGTTTCCCCAGTGTTATCCAATCTCACTGAGTGGGTAGTGCTACAACAACAGTGACTGGCCTTCTTGTTGCGAGCCCGGCCTACACCAAAAGGGGCGCAGGTGGCTCGCACAGGACACTGGAAGGGGCAGCATCCATGGCGCTTTGGTAGGGATCCCATTTGTCGGTCACCGACGTGACTCGCAGTGACCGACTGAAAGGGAACGTCTCGGTTACGTATGTAACCCTCGTTCCCTGAAGGAGGGAACGGAGACGTCACGTCCCGTCGCCACGGCTGCTGTACCACCGCTGAGCGGCCGGGTTACCGGCTCGGCTCCTCAGCGAAAACCTGGTATGCGTTGCACCTGCTGCCTATTTATGCTCGCGCTGTCATCAGCGGCAGCTGGATGCAATCATTGCATGCCAATGTGCATTGGCTCGTTTAGTTTACACTCGAAGTGGATTGGTCTCTCTAAGCGAGATCCCATTTGTCAGTCACCGACGTGACGTCTCCGTTCCCTCCTTCAGGGAATGAGGGTTACACACATAACTGAGACGTTTCCCTTCCAGACACAAAAAGTTTTATGGGAGGAGAGTAATAAAATGAATCACGCACTGCACATTACTAACGTTTGTGCTCGTCAAATTACTGGTATTTGCGCTATTATTTAACGTCCCAAAAAAGCATGTCTTAAAGCAGGCGGTAATTTGCGCTGCTCTTGGTAGATTGCGATTAGTTTTTTAATGTACACATTGTCAGTAAATCACATGCAGAATTTTCCCCTCACATCAGCGTTTTTATGGAATTGCGCTCTAATGCTAATTTGTCCTGTTTAGTAAATCTGGCCTTATGTTTCTTAACACACTTAAAAAGTGCACTTTGTAATACTGTGAAATTAAAGGCTTTTCTACGGTGGCCGAGAAGTGCAAAACAAATCACAATTCTGAAAACAAAATAACAAATTACAAATGCAAATGCAAATCTATAAAACAAAATAATTCAAAAAACACAACAACAATTCTGAAAACATTATAACAAGTCAGAAAACACAACGACAAATCCGAAAACAATATAACCTGTCAGAAAACACGACGACAAATCCGAAAACAAAATAACCTGTCAGAAAACACGACGACAAATCCGAAAACAAAATAACCTGTCAGAAAACACAATGACAAATCAGACAAACCGGAAGAGGTAGGTATATTTTGAAACCTTAGACAGTGCCGTTGGTTTGAGATTAGATTACTCACCGCTGACTTGACGAGACATCTGTCAATCAAGGTACAGGAAGAACAGCAGACTTTTTTTTTTTTTTTTAGGAAGAACAGTAGACTAGTGGTAGAAAGTTTGGAGATGTTTAAAAGGGGGCGTTTCTCAAACGTTCGATGTCATTTTCATCTCATCTAAATTATAATGCCTGAATACTGCCTGATAAAGTAGCGTTTATGAGAGCCGGGCAGCTTTTGTGTACAGCTGTTGCAAAGGAAACCGTTCCAAAAGCGCCTCCTACTGGCAGAGAATCATTTTGCATTTTCAATAAGTCAGTTTTCTACTTTTGAACTACACTATATTGCCAAAGTATTGGGTCGCCCCCTTCTAATGAACAGGTTTGACTACTTTAGTAATTTCCATGAGTATAAATCTTAATGTTTAAGCATATAATGATATTCTATGGAATTGTGTGCTTCTAATTTTATAGCAACAGTTTGGACAGGACCCTTTTCTATTCCCGCTAATCTACTGTTCTTTCTGTAGCTTGATTGACAGATGTCTCGTCCAGTCAGCGGTGAGTAATCAGTTCTCAAACCAATGGCACTGTCTCAAACTATACCTACCTCTTTCGGTTTGTCTGATTTGTTGTTGTGTTTTCTGAATTGTTATTTTGTTTTTGGATTTGTCGTTATGTTTTTTTCCTTGTTATTTTGTTTTCAAATTTGTTGTTGTGTTTTCTGACTTGTTATAATGTTTTCGGAATTGTTGTTGTGTTTTCTGACTTGTTATTTTGTTTTTTAGATTTGCATTTGCGTTTGTAATTTGTTATTTGTTCTCAGAATTGTGATTTGTTTTGCACTTCTCGGCCACCGTACTTTTCTTTAAAATACATTTAAAAATGTTTTAATAATCTTTTATATTATTTAGATGTGTTGACTAACATACTAAACCACGTGTAAACTAGTTGATATATTTAAAAAGACAATATAAAAAATTCTATAGAAATTACATTTCGTGTGTTTTACTTTGCCATCAATGCTTGCCATTACATTTGGCAGCACACTAACCATATTTTGAGTATAATTAAAGCAATTCAAAGTAATTATGAATTTACATATAAATATATACTTAAGTCCTACTGAAGTGGGTCAAAAACACTGTATTTAACATTCATTTAAACTATAATACATATTCACTTAATTGTAAATCAACAGTCAGTTACACTCACAGTCGGTAAAGTATTTTACTTTATAGTATATTTTTCCACGATAAGTACTCTTTTAAGTATGCTCAAGTGTACTTATTTTTCACAAGGGCATACTAGATGACTGCTGTGAGTATGCTAGTTCAGAATCAACTGGCAACATGTGAGAGACGTGCAGTTGGGCTTGGAATCATACTGTGGTTTGGGCCGAGCGATCAAAATGAGCATGAATCCGGTCTGAGAGGGTGTGTTCTGCTCACCTCAGCATCAAAGCGGGGATCCTGACAGACGTCACTAATGTTAACAGGCAGCCCGGTTGATGCTACCAACTCCGCAATGCTGTTATTGATCAACCAGTCCGAGCAAGACACCTTCTCCATGCTGACTTTGTCAAATGCACACACATACACACAAACACACATACTGAGCATGGTATACATTATTTGACATCCCGCTTACATTACACATGCTAAAAAATACACATTAAGCAGTTTGTCATATTAATAGTCCTACTATTCTCACCTGATGTCATGATCAACGCTGCACAGTGGAGACATGAGCTCAAACGTCTGGGAGAACTTTACTACCTATGAGTCACAGTAAGAGAACAACTAGATTTTTATATTTTCTGAAGAAAATATGAGTAGTGTTTACTGTAAAAAACTTTCTGTAAAACAATGCTAGGGTCATTTTCAAGGTGTTCATGGTGCCCTCTACTGGATGAACAGTACACACAGTCAGTGACAACTATACACAAAATACAACAGTCACCTGCAAAGAAAAATAATCTTCACAAATGAAGACTTTGAAGCCTAAATGCTATTGACAGAAGTAAAAAGCTAAATGTAGGCTACAAACAAAGTACACCACAATCGTATGACTTTAAAATCACCATCACTAAGCTTCCAACAACTCTTTCAGTCTTTCTTTTAATTAAAAAAAAAAAAATTACATTTAAAAAGTTATAATAGTTTGCAGGAGTGTGATTATAAATGCAATGAGGCTGTAAAAGTGGACTAGTGAGTAGGTGGGTCTTCCTGTTCAGTTTGAAGACATTTAATGTCCCCTACAACATCTTTATTCACAGTTAGCAAATACCTTTTTAAAAATCTTTAAAAAATCACAAAGTGGTATTACGGATGTATTTTATGTCATACAATAAAGCATCAAAATATCTTAAAGGGGTAGTTCACCCAAAAATGAAAATTCTGTTAGTAATTACACACACCCATGTCTTTCCAAACTCGTAAGACTTTCAACTTCAAAACACAAATTAAGAAATTGTTGATGAAATCCGAGAGCTTTCTGACCCTGCATAGACAGCAACGCAACTACCACGTTCAAGGCCCAGAAACGTTGTAAGGACATTGTTAAAATAGTCCATGTGACATCAGTGGTTTAACCGCAATTTTATGAAGCTACGAGAATACTTTTTGTGTGCAAATAAAACAAAAATAACGACTTTATTGAGCAATTTCTTCTCTTCCGTGTCAGTTTCCACCAACGTATTCACAAGAGTACCATGACCAACCTGATCTCATGACAAAAACGTACCTGTGGGAACTTTTTCGCAAGACACGAAATACATACCGCCATGTATGTTTCGTGACATATTCGATGTGAAATGTCCACTGAGTGACACTAAAAGAGTGTTTGTTTTTTTTCCCCTGGAACAGATGAACGTATATATGGTACGTTTTATGTGACGTTGGTTTTGTACGTGTCACTGCAGTTCTGACTAGAAATGTCTGCTGAGTGGCACTATAACTCTAATGCTCCGTGATGTTTTAAAATAACTTACCATCTTCACCAGTGGTGTAGTCGGGGCGATACGCAGGTATACGCAATATGCTTACTTTTTGCCAAGGGCTGTTTGCGTATTACGACTTGTAAGGATCAGTATTTGTGTATACCCACTTTTTGTTGTTTGGCAAGTCCGCAATTTACTGTCATATTAGCCCCTTTAACTGTGTCCCATGCTGTTGTGTGAAACTCGTGATTCTTTGTTGTAATGGGTGCATTATCACTTCTATCGTTTTTCGTTTTCCTGCTCATCATCGACTGACTGCACATGTCCGCTCTCTGCTCCGTGCCGCTCGTGTTGGCGACTGACCCGATCAGCATATTTTTGTTCAGTTTTGTTCAATGCTTGTGAATCCTCTTATTATAACAAAGGGTAGACACACGCGATGTAAATAAGAGATTCATTATGCAGTGTAGAGAGATTCGTTGATTATAATGGAACTTTGTGAGATCGCAATGAACTAAGGAGAGTGACAGCTTTTAAAGATTATTAAGGGAGTTTGCAAATGTGATATTGATTTAGATATTGAACAGTTCAATAAACAAGACATTAATATTAAGTGTTTTACGTTGTCTGACTATAACAGTATTGCCTGATTTTGCTCTGTTTCTTCAACAAAAATAGTTTCAAACAAAGTCACAGCTGAGCCTCTGCACATCTCCAAGCAAACACAGCGGTGTTTCGTTTATGAATGAACGTACATTTTTAAACAAATCTAGTGAGTCAACTACCCATTCATAAAGACTGTTACTTATTTTATTCCTGAATGAATCAGCCGTTTGAACGAATCAATTGAATGAATGATTCAGTGATAAAATCAGTGATTTGCCACCACCTACTGGTTATAGTTTCATTATAGTTTCATGTTTAAAGTATCATTTCAGTTATTTAAATCATTTCAATCAATCAATATTTCTATATTCAAATTTTTATATTTAAAACACTAATCTCATAACGTTATGAATTTAAAACATCCATATCTGTGTTGTTCTGTGCACACTCTGTAGTGCAAATGAATTTTGTTAATATTGATTTCTTTTGATTGGTAACTTATTCTTCTAATTCTACTTGTTCTTATTCTATTGTTTTAATTAGAAATTTTGGCTTATGAAGCTTAAGAACATAATTTTTTGAATTTGACATTAAAGATGACATGCATACTTTTAATAAAGTCAGGAAAAAATGCCATTGCAAAAAATGCCCCTGTAGTCACTTTAAGGAATCAAATATCACCTTGTAATGGGAAGGCTAATATTTGATTATTGATAAGAAGGTGCTCTTGAATTTTTTTTTTGACTGTGCTCCTACATTTTTTAAAAATTAGAAGCATGTATAAAGTGCTATATAAAGTACATTTTATATATATATATATATATATATATATATATATATATACAGTATATAACTAAATAAAGCACTTATAAACCAACAACATAAAAACATTTACTTTCTACATCTACTTTACATTTACTTTTACTTTTTTACATTTACTTAGTTGGAAACTGCACTGATATTGGTATGTATTTTGCATCTTGCAAAAAAGTTCCCACAGGTACGTTTTTTTGTCATGAGATCAGGTAGACCACGACACATGCATGTACATTCCTCTGCTTGTAAACGGGTTTGGAATGACATGAGGGTGAGTAATTAATGATAGCATTTTCATTTTGGGGTACATTATCCCTTTAAGCCTTTGCTAACCAAACCAAAAATCCATTCAAAAAACCTACTGACTGCAGGACAATGGAACTCAAAGTGCTTAAATGCTAACCTATTACTGTGTTTAAATAAAGACTAATGAGGTTAATGAGAGGATGCCCAGCTGAATTAGTTAAGAATGGTGGAAGTTAAGAATGAATTAGTTAAGAATGGATGGAGAAAGATAAGAAAACACAAAAAATAAGGATGGACCAAAATCATGCCAGAAAAAAGAAAAGGAGGACTAAAAGCAATCTCACAGGAGAGTGGATGTCTTCTAGCAGAAGCACTGAGCAGCGCTCACACTGCAGCAACGTCAGCGCACGCTGCATGATCTTTCTCACGATCTTCTCCAGGTCCGTCTGCTCCTCGAATAGATCATTCACCACCTCCAGCAGGGCCTTGAGAAACAACAGCAACAGCTCGAAATGTATTCAGATAACAGGCCTTCAAGCAGATTATTAAATATTTTAAACTTTGAGACCTGAGGATTGTAAACAAGCTTACAAAATCAAGCAACACACTGTCTAATACATCTAGAAGTCTAGAGGCAGATTTTGAATCAGTCTGAAAAACTGAGTTTTATTCAGCAACATTTCTGCAGGTCTTGACTCACCCTGCTCCTCTCATACTCCTTGCGGGATTCGGAGAAGAGTTTGGCATTGGAGATCGATATTCCACAGAATGGTAGATACATTTGCAGCACCTGTAGAGAGAAGTGTGATGCTTTCAAAGCTTCAGTCTGATTAATGCATGACGGTGAGATATTGAGAAGAAAAAAAACAACAGCAGAAGAACTGGAGGCATCGCATCAGTTCATCGGTTTATTTCTAGGGCATTTATAACAGCACAGCCTGTGTATCTGCTTTCAGTGCTGCTTGGCATAAATAATTCTAAAGAGAAATTCTGTGCTATTAATTACTATCTATAGAGAGCTGTTTTGAAGCAGCGATGAAAGTGAAGGGCTGAGATGTGCGTGTACAGACTGACTTGTGCCCAGAGACAGCAGTAATGGATCTGCTGAACTGAAACTTAAGAGCTGATTCTGAGGTATGACATTCACATGTGCTGATTTAGCCAATGACAATGATCACCAACAATTCTGAGCAGGCGATGGGAACTTCAGGAAGTGGACTTCATTTATAGGGGCGTTCCAAACGAAAGTGAACAACTGAATCCCTTCATGAAGGGCAATGTTCACTTCAAGGAAGTAATCTTACCAACACTTTAAAATATCTGAAAAAAGGTTTTACACAAATCACAAACATTTATGTACCATTTGAACAAACACAACAAACAAACCTATGTCATTTGTCCTTATATCAAATGAACGTGGTGTATTTTCGATTCGCCCTAAACTGATAACTAGTCCTTTAATCATACACTCAACACAGGAAATGCAGCTTTCCTAATCGTTTACACATTTATCACAATTGCTTTAGAGTAATAATAAAAGGGAAAGTATACAAAGAGCAAGAACAAATATGCCAAAAATAATTATAATAATAATAAAATATAAATAAAAATAAAAATTGGGGAGGGGGGATAAAGAAAGAGGTGTAAGTCTATAAGACAGTGAAGTGGGTGGAGAAAGGGGTGTAATGAGAGAGAACAGGTATAAAGAGATGAGCAGAGAGGAAGATGTGAGAAAAGAGCAGAGGAGAGGTAGAAGAGATGTGTAGAGAGGAGGTTACTGGTGTAGTGGAAAGAGCATGAGCAGAAACTGTTAGAAGACGAAGTGGACAGCAGGGTGGAAGGAGAAGTAGAAGGTACAGACAAATTTCAAATGAAATCAGAATTACCCTAATTGACCATGTTAGAAATCATGGCCTCTCCTTTAGAGAAGTGTT